>JAANSN010005749.1:0-11800 GCA_036850665.1 Dicranocentrus wangi
GCTGTGGTGATGGTGGTGGGGCTTGGGGGAATAGTCACGGTGGTCTCCACGACGACGACACGGGTTCCACATCGCGCCTCGCTCATCCAGGGCTCCAGAATAAACGTAGAAGAAATTGTAAACATCCTCCCAATAACAGAGAGGACACGGAGCCTCCTCCCACCGGTTTACGGATGGCTTCCATGCGGTACGTATCGTATGTTTCCCACTCACTAAATTCCCCATGAAATGAAAATCTACTGGATTTTTTTTTAAATCCTTGTTGTTTGTTACTCCGTTTAGGAGGCAGACGTCGGGGAGTTGTGACGGCCTACAGATGTCAGAATTGCTCATGGCGCGAGACATGCACCACCGTAGCTGACACTCCTCACCTCACCGAGCTGGACTTTGTTCCCAACTACTCCAGCTCCGGGCTGGGAATGCGACTCAAGGTGTACAACGAGAGTGGGATTCCGACCGTGATGCTGGACCGCCCGCTGGAGAACAGCAAGGTGGCGGGGGGAGGGGGTGCCCGGTATCGAGTGCATGCCATTGGGAGCTCTTCCAGTCATTTCAAGGGACAAAATATCACACTCCAGTACATCCTCTACGACGTCAGTTCCGAGCAGGAGCTGATTTGTATTGAGGCGGACTACAAAGTTGTGTAGAAATGGCATGGCTGACGTGATATAAAATGGAATCAAAAATAATTGCAGTAATAAAGCTAGCCATGCCCGATAATATGTGCCAACTGTGTAATTACATAAGCTAGTTATTATTCGTATTGTCATTAATAGCATTCCTCTTCTCGTTCGTCATGTTCAAGTTGGAGTTTTGGATATACACATGGTGAAGGTTGAAGGTTAGAAATGTGGATTTTATTAGCTCTGCATGAGACTGGATGGAGATGAGACAAGGTCGCGTTTGGAGAATCATTAAAAATGTTCCTTTCTGCAGCTCTGTTTGTGCTTGTATGCAGCTGTATCGGCTCATTCATGAACAATCTCCAGGGAATCTATTGCATCATTTTATTACTTGCATACAAACCCGCCTACTAAAATAGCCAATTTTCATAATTAACTAACTCATCATTATTATTCCTCCAGTTGATTCAATCTCTTTTTCAAGTGTGCACTTGGGGACGCGGAATGAAGACGAAGAAGGAGAGCGTTTGTTGCGTTGTGATTTAACAAGGAAATGGTTCCTGATGTGAGTCCCTCCTCCTCCTGAACCAACAAAATATGGATGTGGCGTAAGGAAAATACGCTGATTACGAATTTGATAATGATATAACTAGTGTGTTTTTGTAAAACTCCCTATTTTTGAACACATGCATTTTGAAGGTTTTAGATTTTAATTAGTTATGCATTAGAAACCCCTTCCTTGTGAGAGTCCACCACCAAGACACTGATAATGAGGAACGAATACAAAGAATACGGAATTTATATTAAGCATTGTAGTGTATGTGCGTACTTTTTTATGCTTTTTACGTCCTAAATAGTAGTCTTTGTTCTAGCTAGATAGGTGAAGCAGTTTGTAATAACGTGACCAAAGATACGCGTGGTACTTTGCCTATTTACAGAGCTACGCTTTATTGAACAGCAGAATCCAGTCTGAGATGGAATCTCAGGTTTACATTTTATATAGTGTATGAATGCCTTAATTATTCAATTGAGTGTCTGGCTTCAGACGGAGACAGTCCATTTAGGAAGTCTGGAGTAAACCTAGAACTCGGAGTTCTCATTACTCATCATTTGCATATCCATGATAATGCACATAAGCAAATACATTTTACAGTTTAACTTAAGAATATCTTAGAATACCACAAACATCATTGACGTAAGCATAAGGAAACTTAAAAAAAATATATTATATAAGAAGAAGAAATAAAATAAATTGTTAATTAGAGATTCTTGTTGTCTGGAAGATCTCCACACGTGTCGTTCTATCTTTTTTACAAGATAGTCGGAATATCCAGCGTAATATAATGTGGGGATGGAACTTCTCACGTGAATATTTCGCCTGGTAGAAGAATTGTGGGATGATGATGATAGGGATGGGATTGGGATGCTCATCATGGTCTCACGGGAATTCGGTCAGCAGGGATTCTGGAAACATCTAGCTATGAAGATTACTATTAGATTATGCATAAGCAAGTGAAGCTGGAATGAACTTGGTCAGCAGAACACCAGGTCGTGTGCATTAAATGAACAACCGTGGGAACTTGGTGCTGGTTTTTCTTGTAGGAGGAAGGAAAACCTTGTTGTAAAATAATTTTTTAATCAAAGCAAATTTCTATAAGCAAAGTTGAGACATGTGTTAGGTTAGGTAACGCTGGATTGGTTGGATAATAATGGGATAAACAAGTATTCCAGCCAGGGAAGTAATAATTACATCACATCAGAATAAACTCTTTAACATATAGTATGATAGTATACAGATAAATACGTCATGTCTGTGTCACATTTTGATGGCCTTAAAAACCAATGGTTGTGCGGAGGAGTTTGATGTGACTCGAAGTATAAAAGACCCCCGCAAGTCCCACTCGGGCTCATATCCGAAAACAGAATTCCAGCAGTCAACATCATCATGATTCACTTTGTCTTGGCGGTGGTGGTCTTGGTTGGGGGAACAGTGACAACGGCTCAGCATTTTGCCCCGGTCACTGACGAATCCAACGTGAACATTTACGACACCATGTATATCACCCCAATTACCAGCCGGAACTCACTCAGCACCCTCCCGCAGGTCTATGGAGAGCGTACTTGCCCTGGTATTATTAATCCTCGAATTCATTCCAATAATTTCCCAAAGTTTACAATCCTTTTCCTGTACTCTAACTTGCTTTTGTCCGGAATTTTTCATTTCCAGGGGGCAACTATCCTGGAGTGGTGACTGGCTACAGATGCCAGAACTGCACGGCACGGGATGAAATATGCAAGGTGGCCCCAGAAATCCCGCATCTCGGCGAGCTGGACATCATCCCGGGGCTGAGCAGCTCCCAGCTCGGCCTCCGCATGAAGGTGTACAACGAGGAGGGGACGCCTATTGTCCTGGCGGAGGCACCCCTGGAGAACAGCCGGGTGCGGGGAGGTCGCAGTTACCGAGTGCACCTTACTGGCAGCTTCTCCAAGGATTTCGTTGGACGACTCACGACTCTCCAGTTCATCATGTACGACGTCAAGTCCAACACGGATCTGGTTTGTGCTGAGGCAGATTACCGAGTTGTGTAGTAAGAAAGAGTAAAATATAAAATCAATAAAGATTCTACTGAAATAAATAGGATAAATAAATATACATCCACTTCAAATTTTAAAAAATCAGAATGCGATGGTGTGATGATGGGGCATTCAATAAAAGAATGGATCTATTGAGCATTTTGTTACGAACTGATGATCCATTTAATGTTAGTTGCACCTGATGCATTGGTAATTTACTAGAAAAATATATAACCGGTTTTCCTACAAGCAAAACTGTGAAGCAAAAAAATGTAATAATTTAATAATAATAATAATATGCGACACTATAGCTTCTTTCATTTCGCTCCAGCTACAACAGCAGCACAATAATGCTTTCACAATGAATCATCGCTCGTCATGATTATGTTATTTTATGATTCAATTGAGAGCTTGCGACAAACGAGAGAAAACATCAGACTACTGGAATGGAACTTTAGGTGGACAAACAAGTAAGTAAGTATAGGCGGCGGGTGCCTTTGTTTTTGTTTTACGATTTACATAGGTGTTGGTATGGTGGTGTGTCAGAATGTCGTCTTACGTCCTTGGAGGAGAAGCAGTCACGACGACTATTTCTGCCCGTCTCACAGCATTCCCACATCCCATTTGAACGAAGACAGCTCAAAATCAAAGGCAGTTAGTTGTTGAGCAATTTGTGTGTATCCGTCTAATAAGTAACAGAAGAGTATACATACCACCAGCAACCTATGCCGGAAGTTCAGTGAGTGTGTTATCCATATTCCCAATCAACCTCAATAATTTCTTCCTAATTGCCTTCAAACAAATCTGATTTTTTTTTTAAATTTTAACCCTCCTTCTCCTCCTCTCCTCCATGACTATGAATGACTATAAAATGGTGTAAGAGTCAAAGAAGATAATTTTAGTAATAAGAAAATTTGATTTATTGGCTCTGCTGACTCGGTAATATATATATATATGCAGAGAACAGGGAATCAAAACAAAATATTCCGCACATGTGCAGAAATGAAAACTAGGGCTCATAATATTATTCATCAATCATGGAAGAAAAAATTATATTCGAGATACTTACTCGGCCGGCCATATCTCATCTGTGTGCGTGCGTTAATTTTGTATTGTCATTTATTGCAAGCAAAAATAGTAGTGACGAAGGGGAGCGAGGAACAGATTATCTAATTGTGTAAGGTTTGGGTTGGATGTTGGATGGGAAAAGGTGAAGGTTCATTTGGTCTTTAATGAATTCTAATAGCTATAATGGCCCAGGTGTTCATGCTCATGACATAATTTACACCACCTCCTGACAATGACTTACTCGCACATATTGTCATCAACTAGCCCGCATTACCTATAAAAACTAGCAGCACTACCTAATTATTTCATCATAAGAAATTTGTTTGCTTGTTTGGGACCACCACACCACCTCATCTCCATCATGTCAGCCTACTTTATCGTCTTGCTCCTCGTCCTGGCCACTTCGGCGTCCATCGCATTTGAAAGTGATGAGGTGGTGAAGGCAGCGATAAGTCCGGTTCCGTCAGTGACCATTACTCCCATCAAGTCCACCTCCAGCCCCACCTCGATCCAAGATGTGTTCCAGTGGCGGAATTGCGGTATATGAGCAGAAAGCATTATTGAGTTCAGGGCAACATACTAACTTTTTTTTTCAAAAATCACTGTTTTTTTTGTTTTCCAGATGGAGTTAATGGCACAATATTGGCCTACCGAGTCGCCGGCTGCGCACCCCACAGCTACTGCGAGCTCCCGGCTGACAAGTTGCTGAACGTGGAGCTGGACGTGATTCCGAGCAAGAGGATTTCTCAGCTCGGGATGCGACTCAGGATCACGCGAAAGCCGGGAGAGGCTCCCATCCCCTTTGTCAACATGCCTTTCGAAGGCACGGCTGTCGAGGAGGGGCTCCTCGTCAGGATATTCGCAAGTGGGATGGCCACCCAGGACTACAAGGGCCAACTNATCCCCTTTGTCAACATGCCTTTCGAAGGCACGGCTGTGGAGGAGGGGCTCCTGGTCAGGATATTCGCAAGTGGGATGGCCACCCAGGACTACAAGGGCCAACTGATTGATTTGCAGTATTCCTACTACGATGTGGAGTCTGGGGAGGACGAAGTTTGTGGGCAAGCATTCTTCCAAGTTGTCTAGTCGCGAGAATTTTGATAGAAACAATAATTTTCAATAATAAAATCAATAAGGAAAGAAATCCATATAAATTGGTGGATGCAGAGGAATTGTTATTCCTGATTCGTGCTAAGCTTGTCCACAGTAAATCAATCAATAAAAGTTTTTTTTGCACACTCGCTGCTTTCGGCAATTGAGGCATTCCTCAGGAAGGAACTCCTCATTTCATTTCAGCATTACAGACGATTATGAATCATCATTACGTATACTTTCTTATGCAGTATTAGCCAATAAATGGGAATGAAAATGAGCTCAGGTGCAAGGTTGAAATCGCAAGGCTAATTAATTGTATCGTTTATTTATTGAAATTATGCCTCATTATTATTGCTCTACTCCAGTTTTTGTTAACGAGTTTCGTAGATTTGATTTAATATAATGGATTCCCGAACCCGTAACGCATAAAATTGGACAAATGAAAACTACTAGTCAGATCGGAGTGTGCTTATTATGCTAGAGCCGCCGACGACAGATATAAATCCACCCGCAAATTCCTCCACGGAACTCAATCCCAAAACATAGTTCAACATGACTCATTGTCACTTTATTCTAGCTGAAAATTATGCCTCATTATTATTGCTCTACTCCAGTTTTTGTTAACGAGTTTCGTAGATTTGATTTAATATAATGGATTCCCGAACATGTAACGCATAAAGTTGGACAAATGAAAACTACTAATCAGATCGGAGTGTGCTTATTATGCTAGAGCCGCCGACGACAGATATAAATCCACCCGCAAATTCCTCCACGCAACTCAATCCCAAAACATAGTTCAACATGACTCATTGTCACTTTATTCTAGCTGCGGTGGCGGCGGTGGTCCTTGGGGGAGCAGTTGAGGTTACACTTGCAGCAGTGGCTCCTCCTCCTCCTCCTCCTCATCCTGTCATCCCACTTGTCGACCACGGCGGATCATCTAAAATGGTCGTAAACAGTAATGAAGAAGGGGAAGTTGCGTATATCCGTCCAATAACGGAGCGGACCACCAGCAACCTCCCAGAATTTCACGGATGGCATCAGTGTGGTATCCCAAATCCCCAAGTAAAAATCTCTCTGAATTTATATATTTTTTATACTTACTCCAACTCTGTTTATTCCTCCACAGGAGGCAGGTTTTGGGGAACTGTGGAGGGCTACAGAGTGCAAAACTGTAATAATAGCTCTTCTAGCGAGACCTGCATCGCCAGGGCCGGAACTCCTCTCCTCACAGAGTTGGACGTGGTTCCGGGCGTGCCCAAGTCCGCGCTGAGAATGCAACTGGTTGCGTCCAATGACAATGACGAGCTGGGGTTTGCCCCTGTGGTGCTGGAGCGCCCACTGGAGAACAGCAGGGTTGAGGCTGGGCTGGACCGCCGCTATCGGGTGCATGCTGTTTGGAGCCCCTCGGCTGTTTTCAAAGGACACTCGATTACTCTCGAGTATACCCTCCATGACAAACTACAAACCGAATATTTCGAGCCCCTGGTTTGTATCAAGGCGTATTTCAAAATTGTGTAAAACTTGGAGGAAAAAAATTAAAATGGCACGTCATTTGATTCGTGTTTCTTTTTGGAGTTCATTATTTCTTCTAGCACGGCTACTATGTTTTAAACTGCAGCTACTTGGCTATTTTCAATTACACATTACAACCCTGTTTGTTGATGCCAACCATTATTATTCAATAACTCATTTTCTGAACAAAACTTTCGCAACAACACAGACTGCCCCACACGTCAGCATTTTTTCGAAATAATATTCTCGTCAACGAATTCCCGTCTTTCCTGTGTGCTTAAATCCCAATTAATAGGTTTCCATTACATATTTATTGCTGCACGCAATAATTAGTATAATGTTTTGTTGATGGGTTGTTTGAACTCCCGAGTTGTGTACAAAATAATAATAAAATAAATTATGCTGTGGATTATTGGAAAATTATTCGCAATATCAACATCAATGCGGTCGGTGGTGGACCAACTGTGCGCCATGAATTTTTATGGTCACTATAAATAATTCGTAAGTTAATCCCGACGACGACGGCAATTTTAGCAGAGAATATGTTGTTGAAGAGGAAAGTGAATGACCGGGTTGGTCTTTCTTTAATGAATCCTAATAAATGGCTTTTTTATTGCTCAAGTGTTTCATTTCATTCACTTTCCAATTGTACCCCGCAACCAGCAGTTTACCTATAAAAGCAGAGCCAATCTATCACATTTCTCATCACAATATTCTTGTAGCCACAGCACCATGCCGTTGTCAGTCCTCGTCGTCTTCACCTTGCTCCTCCTCCATGCCCCGTCTTGGGTCACTGCCTTTGAGAGCGAGGTGATGCCAGCGGTGAAGCTGGTTCCAGGAGTGACCATTCTTCCCCTCAGCTCCATCTCCAGTCCCACCACCCTGCACAATGCGCACGGATGGAAAAATTGCGGTGTTTGAAATCAAAATTATTATTGACTAAATTTTGTACTACCCCAAATTACAAGAAACTCTTTTAAACCCTGATTTGCCAAAAATTAAAATATTCCAGACGGAGTGAATGGCACTGTCTATGCGTACCGAGTCGACGGCTGCACCCCCGATCAACTTTGCGAGATCCCTGCCGAGCTGGATGTCGAGTGCGAGCTAGACGCCGTTCCGAGCAAGTCCATCCGCCAACTCGGAATGAGACTGGGCGTGGTCCGGAACGATAACGAGAGAGAGGGCCCACTCAAGTTTATCGAGGGTCCCGTTCAAAATTCGAGCGTGGAGGGTGGCACCCTCTACAGGATCTTCGTGAAGGGGAAGCTCACCCAAGAGTATAAAGGTCAAGTGGTTCATTTGCAGTACTCCTATTACGACGTGGACTCGGGGGTGGACGAATTCTGTGCTCATGCATACTTTCGTGCTTTGTGAATTTGAAATTACAAACAAATTACAAATAATTGGAAAATAATAAATCAACTGCATTTGCTCCATGGTCATCATTTCTGTCCCTTTTTTCATCATCCCTTTTTTTGTCCAATCAGGAGAAGGTCTACAAGCCTCCGAATGGTAAAATCCAGCATGATCAGGGTGGTGCTCCCCTCGATGTAATTGCACTCTCCAAACTTTACTCGTACTGGCCACGCCGACTGGAGTACTCTGCGGGTGATCCTATTATTATTATGGATCGCCGTATTCGCCGTTTTTGAAGATGCCAAAACTCCCTCGGATAACGTATGGACGGCCGCCGCCCCGCCCACCGCCATCACGTGAAAAAAGAAAAAGGTGGGGCAGAGCACAAAGAGAAAGAGCTGGATGACCAGCGGGAGATTGCTTGAATCACCGCTGAGGATTTTGAGGACAAGGAAGGTGCTCGAGATTTCCCCCGCGACCAGCGCCGATATGAGCGCGAGGCCCACGGAGGAGCAGTAATTGGAGAAGCTCGTGTTGAGCAACTGGCAGCTCCGGTAAAGGCCCATGTGGAGGAGGAGGGGTTGCTGTTGCTGCCTCTGGTGGAGGAGGAGTTTTTCCAAAAACTGGAGCGTCACCTTCTGGCAAAGGGAGCCGAGAAAGACGTGCATCGAGTTCATTATCATTTGGCTCATCACTCCCTTCCAGAATATGGCCTGGGCGGCGGCAGTTCCAACGCTGGCCGCGACAACAACTACCAATGGAGCCTTGGGGTCAGGGCTTCCGCTTCCGTCGGGAGAGCAGTAGGGGTTCACGGAGGAGAACATGTTGAGCGGGGAGCATGGCCAGGGGAGGGCGACAACGGAGAGAACCCACGGGTACACCATTTGCGTGAGGATCAGCGTCTGGGTCAACAGCTTCACGATGAGGGAGGGTCGAACCAACTCGCGGAATACTTCATCTGGAACAAAAACAGCAAATATAATTATGGTGAAAATTGATGTGAAAAACATGGTTTTACACCTTCTTTCCAGGCTTCCCCTATCCCAATGAGTCCGTTGAGAAATGAGGCGCAATCCGAGGAATTCCGTCGGGAAAGGAGTAGGGTCACCGCAGCCGTTGCCATCCCAATCCCAAAGAGTCCGCACAAAACGCTCATTCCCAAATTCCCAGAGTTGGCCGCCATCACGGCGTTGAGACCGTAGAAGGAAGAGCCGAGGGCAATCAGAGCCGCCCAGAACCGAGTCTGGAACTTGCTTTCATCTTCGGAATAAGTGAGCTCGTATTTAGAGCTTTCCGGATTCCAGACAAGACTACTCCCCGGAATGGGTTGGGCGAGGGAGTGGCTTTTTGCCAGGCTTTCGTTTATCCCGAGTTGAATCAGCATTTTATTTTCTCTTCAAATCCGGTCTGGATAAAAAATAGTGTGAAAGGCACCACGTATTCGTCGTGTGGGTATGTATGGTCGCTGTTCCACTTGCCAACAAAAATGTCTAAATAATTGAGTGTTGAGAGACGAAAGCCCGATATCATTTCAGATTCAGGCTAAATACTTTAAATGTCCCCAAACCTTCAGTCTTTCGAACATTTTAAAGATTAAAATGTTTTTGAGCAAGGATTTTTTAAATTTTTAAAGTGTTTTGGCAACACTGGTTTGCTTGCTGTTTGAGAGAGACATATTCGTTAAGTGAACCTAAACAGCAATCCTGTCCACACCAGCTCTGCTTATTATTAAGCTTGGAGAAATAACAAAGCTTTTGAGTGTAGTTGGCAGTCGTAGTGGGTTCGTATCGCTAATTTAAATATCCAAGTAAATATTTGATTTGCTTTTACGCTAGTCGCTATAACCCATACAATGTAGACGCCGCTTTGTGCTAGAGCTGTAATTAAAATTGTCTGTGTGGAAGCAACTACTTATAATTTATAGCTTAGAATTGTTGAGTTTTAATAAAATTATTATTATTATGATGATTAGAGTTTAGGCGAGGCCGATGAAACGAGAATGAGGCGAAGCTTAAAAACACGAACGAACTGAGCTGACTACAAAATAAAGGAAAAGACCGAAACCCTCTTCGCAAAAAATCATTTTATGTAGAAATACGATACGGTGTATTTCCGAGTGGAATCAAAGAATACATAGGTAATAGATAGATAGAGTGGATAAATTATAAAGGAAATCGTTTAATACACAGTTTTACTATGTACCCCTCGCTAACTGAACCCAGATCCCAGCTAAATGGTTTGAAAAGTTAAAATGGGATGGGTTTTTGAGTAAAGAGGAAAAAAAGATAGCAATAAGTTTCACAATGCATCCGACCATATGACCGCAATGCAAGCAATGTACGTATTTCAGACAGAGGTCACGGATGTCGCCTTTATTAGAATGAGGTTCCCCTCATCATCAATCGCTTGTAAAAAACAGAAGATAAAAACATTTACCGTAATGTTTAATTTCTTGCCGTTTTCTTTGCAAACTCTTAAAAAGTCACTTTCACTGTGCTTGTGTCTCAATTGTGCTTTCACACTTGTTGTGCATATACATATGCTTGCCATAGGGGTTTGTACGTAATAAAATAGTGAATTATTGTATTCAAATAGTATAAACTCAAAACAATTATGGTTTACAGAATTGGTGGAATAGTACCTCAAAGTTATATAAGCATGCCATAATGATATTCTGCAAAATTTATTGTATGTATACGCATAAATCATCGTGTGTGTAGCTTTATGAGCCGCAGTGGAATCAAAGAATACGTAATAGAGTGGATAATATAATTATAAAGGAAATCGATTAATTAGTACAGTTTTATTATATATTATATATCCCTCGGCAACTCGCAAGCCCATCCCAGCTAAATGGTTTGCAAAATGAGATGAGGTTGTAAAAAAATTTTTTTTTTGCAAACTCTTAGAAAAAAAGCCATAAAATAATACCCAAAGTTATAAAAATGCCATTTATTGCAAGTTCTCAACGCGCTTTTAAACTTAGACTTGTTTTGCGTGGGAATCTGGGAATCATTTTTCATAAATATGTGAATTTACTAATCACGTTTTAAGAAGATGATGATGGTCTGCTTGCTTATTTATTGCATAAAATATATATATATATATACGAATTTTTAAAACTGGCATGATTCGTACGGTGGATGAATGAATGACCGCAAAACAAGTTTCTAAATGGAAAAGTAGAGCTTTGGAAACCAGTTAAGATTGTATTATGTGTCAGCGTGGGAAGGGGTTTTGGGGCAGTCTGAGATACTTTTCTCAATACATTTACGAGGCGAGTTTTGATTATTTTTTTTTCAAACGCTCATATTTTAAAAATAGGATGGCAATTTTAAATTACGTTACGGCAAGACTTTACGTCAATAATCTGAAGAATACGAAAATGTAAAAGTTTGGCAGATTCAATAAAGGTTTCACAGATTTTTATGAATGAGTTTGAGGGGAGGCGATTGCCAATGCTTTTAAATGGAAAACTAGTTATAAAGACACGAATAAAAGTCAGGGAAGCCATAACAGAATTCGCCAAATATTTACATTTTCTTGAAGCTTATTAACAGGCCTTC
>JAANSN010005750.1:0-11791 GCA_036850665.1 Dicranocentrus wangi
TTTTTTTGTGCAACTGATGGTTATTATGTGCCATATGTGTACATAGTACATTATAAAAACAGGACAACAAATTTTGGGAGTGGGTAAATGTCTGTCCCGTGTATCTCGATATCTGTTTATCCGTTTATCCGGGCTATAACTTCAGTATGCTTCATCCGATTGACGCCAAACTTGATATATACATTCACTAGTTACTAAGAAAGAAATCTGTTGAGTTTGAGCCAAATCGGTCAAAGGTCAACCAAATTCAAAAACATTCAAGAATGACAAAATGTTGAATTCTGACATTGTCAATGCATAACTAAAGATAAAGCAGATAATTGAGTAGTTTGAACTAGGTCAGAGGTCAAATGTCAAGCAACCAAAATGCAATATCTCCTGAGCGAATTATATTTCTTGAATTCTGACAACGCCCGTGGATGAATAAAGATAAAAGAGGATAACTGAACAACTTGACCTAGATCAGAGGTCAAAGGTCAAACCAACAAAATGCAATATCTTCTAAGCTAATTACATTTCTTAAATATTGACAACACCCATTGATAAATAAACTTTATAAAATAATTGAACAACTTGACCTTTGACCTATATAAGCATGTACATGGCATATCACTAATCTGATTACAGATTTTATTAGAAAATAATGTTCTAAACCACCTCAATCCAATGAAAATTAAAAAAGGATAATATTATATATAAATCTCCTACACTCTGAATTAAAACTGTCTCATCTCTCCCTAACATCTCAAATGCTAAAACAAAAAATGGTTCATATTAGAAGATATAATAATAATAATATGATGTCTACCTGAACTCATCATACCTGTGAGTAAAGTGAAGTGCATGGAGGTAGAGGTATGTATTTAGGTCGGTAGGTAGTCACAAAATAATTCTTCCTATCTGGTAACACTATAGCTGGATTGGTGGGACTCTTATTATTATGTCGTCGTTCATATAAAGGAGAGTACACAATACATGATGCATGAGCAAAAATGACTTTGCATTATACTTACCCCATTTTTTTGTGAACTTGCAGTGCAGTGCAGCAGGTGAAGCCAGAGTCAGACATGTACCAGACGGGAGAGCTTTTAAGCTGTTTTTAATACTAAAAGAAAGCAAAAAAGAGGAAACCCCCTACCTGCCTGCACTTCACGTTCACACACACACATGCCGCGAATGAACACTGGAGCTCGAGCCCAGTTCCAAAAGTTGGGAACCAAATTGACTAAAATAATATATATATTATCTTTCCCTTGGACACTGGCGACTAATTAGAAAGTTGCAATACTTGCAATTGCATTTTTTTCTTTTGAGTTTTTAGATTGTGCTACTACTATTTCGATAATTGTTGTTTATCGTGTTGTGCATAAAATAATTTACTAGAGACCTATGCAGAGTGTATGGTGGTTTAACAACACCATATCTCTGCCGACCGACATAATCCCAATCCACAAAATGGATATTCTTATAATATTTTTGAAGATAATGGATAATGCTGGTGGCTTCTATCAACTCTAAATTTACCCGTTCGGAGATTGGGCGTTTTGGGTTGACTGCAGGCAGGAGACAACCGCCACGACAAGTTTCGTTTACAACTCAATCAGTCACCTCAGTCAGTCATCTCAGTTTTGTAATAATAATTAATAATCCATCAAAACATTTTTACCACCCTTCACAATTGTGGAATAATGCTGACTGAATTTGGAGTTACGAAAGCACGGTCATCTCATTATCATCATCATCATGCTCCCTACCACAGGGGGACGGGGGAGCAGTCGGAACCCAAAAGAACCCGGGCATTCCCGCAGCAACAGCGGGTTAAGTGGTGCAACGCCAAGGTCTCTGAAAATCATAAACCATGGCGCAAGTAGTAGTAGTAGTAGTAGCAGCACCACGGGATCGTCTGGGGGAGGACGGAGGTATATGATATGATATTAAATTATACTTTTTCAATAATATTTAGTAAATATTTTATTTACATTTCTCTCAACATATATCATCATCAGTCATGGATTATGGAAATCATAAAACCTTTATATATTTGCGTGTTTCAGTTTTCAAAATAAAGTCTTCAGAAGGGATAAAGTTGACGGGATTGTGACAGTGAAGGTACTAAAAGCGGAGATGATAAAACCTTCTTCAAGTGAACATCGTAATGGAGGAAAGCCTTACTCCAGATTTATTTTGAATTGGAGGAATATCAAGATGGAGGCTTTTTCTTACAAGGATTATGCAATCCGGACGCTTGGACTGCTCCATGTAATTTTTTAATCGTCTCCATATAATATGCACTAATAATGAGTAATAATAAAATGAGCAATTATTTTAGAAAGAATGTTTTTGATTATGTATGTATTTATATATTTTACAATTAGGTTGGAAACTCATACAAACTCCAAGGGGAGCTATATTCTTCCAGCAAAGATCCCAAATTTCATAGGAGGAGCAAGACGAATAGCGAAAAGATTTGGATTTTCGAAGATGTTGAGGTAACCAAAATAGAGTCGGGGACTAGGCGGAGTGGTGACAAAGAAAAATACACTATAAATCAAGGTTAGAGCTATGCTGTAGTCTTTAAATTATTTTGTGCTATTAAGAAGTTCTGTTACATCTGAACTGTGTTATCTTAACTTTACTAAAAGAAAATTTACTACAATTATTATAAAATTTGAAGTGAAGCATTTTGTGGAGAACGAGATAGAGGCTGCAAATCTGGAGCTGGAGAATGTGACGCTTGTGTCAGCAGACATTTATCGTTATCGTGGATGCCCGAATCACAAGTGTCAAAAAAGCGTGAGTGTGGTTTGGTTTCATCAATCATTTCCTCCATCTATCACGACAATCCGTCTTGTTTTTGTGCATGTATATTATATATTATATCGCCATGTTCTTTGTCCAGTTCCGTGCATTCCAGATATGCAGAGAGGACGACGATGTTTACTACTACTCCTGTCCATCGTGCAACACAGAAACCACATATGATGAACTTCAGCTCTACATGATTTTAAGAGTACTCGTAACAATGCGTTTAAAAATTTATTCAAGGCCGGCGTGGTTGGTGGAACTAATACAACATTGCTAATTTTGATTAATTACGCCCAGAATATAACACTCTCGGATCAATCCGGCATTTCGCTAAGACGGTGTGTCTGCTTCAACGACGAGTCTGAAAAGTGGCTCGGAAAGAAGGCCGACTATTTTGAGTACGATGAAATGGCCGAGGCTTGGCTGGTTCAAAATTTTATTGGTTCGAAAATGAACTTGGAACTATCTGTCAAAGAGGTAGTAGCTCTAAACTTTAAAACAAAAATTATTAATTTTACGCCTTAAATACTTTTTACTGAAGCTGGACTTGTACTTTATTTGACAGGCTTGTAACAAGGGGTTCCCGATGGACATATTGATTGAGGCTGTAGCCGTTATCAGTCCTCCTCCTCCTCCTCCTCCGGTCTCACATGATGATTCCAGCCAGAGTTTGGAAAATCACCAGATTGTTCGGAATGGAGTGGAAGTGGACAACGAGCTCAATATCCTGACCAACCAATATCAAAGCATGAGCATGCACTCCAACTCCACCACCGAGAGTGGCAGCAACGATTCGAATCAGGCACCACTTCCCGAGGTACTTACTTATATTTATGAGGATTTTGCTTCCAAGAACTTACCTTCCCTCAATCAAAATACTTAAACTCCAGTTTTCGAATCATTATTATTTAAAAAAAATATTTTTAGGAAACATTTTACAAGCTTGATTCAAACCCATCCGGACTTGTCCTCATAATTAACAACAACTTCAGTGGGGTGAAGGGCAGGGAGCGACTCGGCTCACAATTTGACATTGTTGAGTTGACAAAGACATTTGAAAGTTTTAACTTTGAAGTGTCTCAAGATGAAATCGATAGTAAAGAGGTAAAATATACTTTTTTTTAAAAAAATTATTCAGCATTTCAAATATATGCATGCAATGTTTGTATTGTGGCATGCTGTTGTAAATATTTTTTATTTAAGGAACTGGAAACGAAACTGAGCTTGTTCCAACGGAAATTGAAACAAAGGAACGTGAGCTGCTCCATTGTGGTGCTGATGAGTCATGGGAAACTTAACAACATTGAGTTGGGGAACAACGAGCTTGCAAACATTTGGACCGACATTGTCAACAAGTTCGGGGATTCAGCTTTTCCGGAATTTAGGGGGCGCCCCAAAATTTTTATTTTCAGCGCCTGTCAAAAATCCTCCCGGACTCAAGCTGAAATCAAATGTGCCCCTGTTTTGAGGGACATCATGTTGATCCTTCCAGGCCTTCCTGGAAACTACACATATCGGCTCGCAGACGAGGGCACATTCTTTATACAAAAGTTTGTCAAAGTTTTAAGGAAGTATGGAGCGAGCTGTGAGCTGAGCAGGTTGGTTAAAGAGGTAATTAGTTCCACACACAAATTTGTGATTTAACACTTAAAAATCCTAAACAAATAGTAAATTGGGCATTATTTTATTGTGTATATTATACTTAGACCCAGCGAAGAATGGCGAGTTGTCCAATTAAGGGAACTGCTCCGGATAATAACCAACCCCACCAGTGGCAATTGTGTTATAGCATCAGTCTCCTCTTTGACCCTTTCCGATTCCCGTTAGCTTCAGTTCAGAACAATTGACGGAACAACTTCAAACAAATTGAGTAATTGTTATAATTATTGTTTTCAAATCCTTTGTTTTTAGTTAAAACTTTTTTATCATTAGAAAATATTTTAATTCTTGTACGCTCATTGTTTTTTACTATTTCTTATATCTTATAATAATGGAGTACCAACTTCTGGCTTTAAATAATATGTTGATCATCATCAATGGGATTTAAAAATTTACAATTTCTTTTGCTTTGGCCAAAGTGCCAAATGGGGTGACACCAATTAAGTCACTGCAAGTGGTTTTTCTCTTTGAGTTTTTCCCACTTGCCACTTGAAAAACAGTTTGAATTTACTAATCATCATTGTTTATAAACTACCTATGTTATAACCTGTTAGCGTAATATATGTTGATGCTAGCCTGAATGAATAAATAGATAACTAAAAATATTAGAGGATTAATATACATTAAAACTGCGCTTTTTTGCTCATTTTACATAGATGCTGGCTGATAAAGGTGGCGTGGCTTTAATATATATTTTGTGGTATAAGTTAAAAATATTAAATAAGTATTTAGCTGGAACAACAAGGAAGGAAAGTGCAACGTATTTTGGAGTCGACCATAATTAAATTTTATGTGGAAATTGTAAATATTATATTTTTAATGAAATGAGATGATTATTTAAGAATGCAGCCTGAAAAAGACGCTGCTGCTGATGTGAGTGCTGGAGTTTTGTATGTACTTTGTTTGGTATTGCATATTGGTACTTTGCTTGTTAGTCTCAGTCTCATGTTCATTTCATACTGCTGCGCACGGATCGCATTATTTGCATTCACATAATATATATATCACATACTTACAAATTGCTCATACCATACAAGCGATCATGATGATGATGATGATGATGATCTGTGATATTTTCCATTTGCAAGATAGGGAATGTCTGTTGTCTGTCTACCTGTTCTCATCTCATCTCATGTTTTTTTTTTTGGAGTCAGACAATTGGAGGGATACGGAGGAAATAATGTCAACAAAAACCCGGAGCTCTGCTGCTGCTGCTGCTGCTCTGTTCGGTACTACTGCTCAGCCAGCACACGTGCTTCCCGTGGTCCCCCTTTTTTGGAATTGTTTGAAGTCGCTTTTTTGTAACTAGTAAATATAAAAAACTGTCAAGTTCTAATGTGATAGCTTCTATATTTCTCTTCACACTCTTCCACGAGGGACGGGAATCACGGGAAATAATCATGGGGGGTTCTCTGGTCGATCATGGGTTTGGTATTAAAAGGAAATCCTCCTCCTCCTCCTGCTTCTTCTGCTACAAGCCAACGGGAAAGTGGAAGAAACCCGGCGGAGGAAATGAAGAAGGGGGATCTTCATCATCATGTCACCGGTTTTTGACATTGTTCCAAAGACATTTTCAAATTGGAAATGAGATTTTTCGTGGGGGAGTGACGACGAGGGAAGAGGAGGGGGTCGTCATATCAGAATGTGAAGACTGCACCAAAGTATTGCAATCCTTTTGTGAGCTAGTGGATGCAATCAAGATTTTGGAGTTGAGGGTGGATTGGGAGGTGAGGAAGCTGGAGGGCGTTATGAGAGCGGCTGACAGGATCCCTTCACGGGTGGAGTATTTCAGGGAGGCTGTTATGCAAACTTTTGTATTCATAACTGCTCAAGGAGGTGAAGGTTGTGATGGTGGCGGGGATGGGAATAACGGTGGAGATGATGTCGATGATGGAGGAACACTTCTTGAAAGAATCAAAGCAGCTCGGGAGAGGATGATTAGCAAATGTACGGAATATGGACGATAATTACTTTTTAATATTAATATTATTTGCATCATTGTTGTTGATCATTAAATGTTTTCTCATTTTACTTTTGATTTCCAACAAAAAAAAGGCAAGCAAAGACGACAGAGATCTTTTCCCAGAGTGACCTTGGCCCGAGTTCCTTCAACTCTGAGAATGGCAGCAGCGACCACAACTGAGGTCCAGCATCATCAAGAAGAATGTTCACTACTGTCAACATCCCGTTTCTTAGACAATTCGTCGTCTTCTTCGCCACCTCCTTCGGGTTCCAACATTTGGAGCTATAAGCATTCCCCATCATGTATGGAAGATTCAGGGAATTTGGTGGACGATCCAAAAATTGAGGTCTCGTCCACCGTTTGCGCGATGATGAAGGTGGACGAGCAAGAGGGTTTAGTGGAAGGATATGAAGAAGATGAGCAGACTACTCTGGATGCTGAAGCTGCTTCAGATTACGCCGCCCATGTGGATCCCAACAGAAGCCCGAATGCCGAAAATGATAATCCTGTTGGTAATGGATTCACCCAGCCTTCTGACATCGAAATCCCAACTCCTCCCGTCCTTGATGAAATTGATGATGATCCAACAATTGTCAATTATAATAATAATACGGGACCAATAATAATATCCGAAGCAAATAATGATTTGGGCACGACGAAGATTAATGAGAGGAATGGTAAAAAAAAATAATTTTTATTATGGCATCATCACTTATTGCTGTTAGCCTTGTCATTTCTTGTAGACAACAAATCACATTACATATACATTCCCCTGATAAACTCTTTTCGCAGACTTCCATGATGATGACATCCACATCTACTCTGCTGTTGGCTCTCCTTTGGACCATTCCCAAGATGACACTATTGATAACAGCAACACAACTCCAGCGGCAGCAGCAGCGGATAACTCCATCTCTGAACAACGACCTGCCTCGAGGATTTGTGAAGACGACGACGCTGTGGAAGTAACTGTTCCAGACTCTGTATCCACTTCCACCGCCGCCGCCTCGACCTCCACCTCCATTCACACTTCCACCTTCAGAGTAATTGTGAATGCTGATGTTCCAGAGAGAGAGACTGGGCCACAAAAGCGGAAAAAGATGATATCCGGCACTGGAAACAAGAAGACACCTGGGAAATTATTGCTGGTTTACTATTGCGACAAATGTGGAAAGGGATTCGGACATCAAAGCAGCTTGAAATCACATTCCCTCACGCATTCCCCTCCAGGGCGTTGGAAGTTTTCGTGCCTTTTCTGTGGGTCCAAATGCATCAGCGGGGCCAAGCTGGGACGACATTTGCGACGCCATACTAATGAAAAGCCAAGATTTTGTCGGTTGTGCGGGGCTGAGTTTTCACAATGGACTGGTCTTCAGACCCATTTAAAAAATCTCCACAAGGTGGTTCCCTCCAGGAGAAAAAATGAAGGGGACAAGAAAATGCTTTCGTGCGTGTTTTGTGGGGAGCGCACATCATTTAGCTCAAGGGCCCAGCTGGAAAGTCACCTCCTGTTCCACACGCTCGAGAAGCCTATGATTTGTCGCATTTGCAAAAGTGAGCATGTTCGACAGGCAGCCCTAGCTTATCATCTTAAAACACGTCACGGAGGAGTACCTTCCAACGTGGACATTTTTTCTACTGCCAATGAAACTCCTGCTCCAGCCCCGACACCAATTGCGGAGCAAGAATCATCTCCTCGTTTTAAGACATTTGACGAGTTTCCAGTTTTCACCTGTCCTGCCTTCCGGTGCAAGCAAAAGTTTTTGCATCCGGATTCCCTCGACAAGCACGCCAAGCATCATGGCGAGTTCCGCTGCGGCTTTTGTCTCGACTCGACATCCTCTCCGGCTGACCTTGCCCTCCATGAACTGGAGCATGCTGATGATGATAAAGGTCCTTCTCCTCCACCTTCTGGATCTGGAAAGAGAAGCCTTTACGCTTGTGTCAGGTGTGAGAAGTTTAGCTCAAAGAAAAAGCTTGACTACTTGAAGCACCACTTGGAGACCCATTTACATCTCCAGTGGGTCCCGTGGAAGTGTCCAGTCTGCGAAGCCCCTTGTGGCGGAGCAATCGAAACTGGTAATCATAGTATGCCCAGAGCTCGAGCCCATTTTCAGAGACAGCACGACGTGTTTGGGATGGAACCGGGCAGTGTGCCGAAATGCGACCAGTGTCCGGCCTATTTTAGGGATTTTTCCTATCTGGAGCTCCACCGGAGGAGGATGCACGGGGCGAAAGTTGTGCTGACATGTGGGGACTGTCATAAATCCTTCAAGCACCAAACTACTCTTCGAAATCACCGACGCCTTATGCATGTCAAAAAAGCGGAAGACAGGAAATTTCCGTGCTCCGCGGAATCCTGCGGAAAGCGGTTCGAGACGGTTGTGGAGCTCCACTTTCACCAGAGGCAAATGCACAAGCACGACAACCCCAAGGTCAACTTGTCCCACTTGTGGAATGCTGGTTTGGAAGAATCACGTCAATCAGCACATGACTGTTCACGCGGTAAAGACACCTACTGCTCCTCCCCACTTCATTTGCGACCAATGCGGGGTCTCATTTAAAACCAAAATAAGTTTGGACACACATCTATTCAGTCACAGCGGTCCTTCCAGCTGGAAATTCACGTGCCCCATCTGTGGGAGAAAGTGTTACGGGAATTCCTCCCTGGAAGGACACCTCCGGACCCACACTCAGGAGAAACCGTTCATCTGTCAAGTGTGCGGGGAGGCTTATGCCCACCGCCACAATTTGCGGGCTCACGTCAACAGGGTCCACTCGGACGTGATGGAGGACAAGGCGAAGCCCGTGGTTCGAAAAGTGATTTCCTCCAAAAAGGGGAGGAAAGTGGAACATGTTTTCGACACAAGTGTCAAATTATGATAATTAAAATAATTTTTTTGTGTGCAACTGATGGTTATTATAATGTCCAATTATGGGCATTCATCATGTCATATATGAACTTAAAGTGTTGAGGAAATAAAATGTAAAAAAAATGGAGCGCATGAATTTAATGTGCACGGCACGCACGTGTATTATCAACTGGATGGAGTATGTACTTTTTCTTTGTCTCATATGCACAACTCCACACGTCACATCATCATCACATTGCACATATAAAAGTGATCTGTCAATGTTAAACCCATTTTTTTCATTGTAAGATATAGAGGCTGTCTACTGTCTACTGTCTACCTGTTCTGTCCTCCTCATCCCTGAGTAAATTAGAGGGATAGGAATGAAATATAGGAATAAAAACAAGCCCAGAATTCTGTTTAATCAACCATATTTAACGAGAACTTGTGCTTATTTCATGGTGGAAAAATAGTGCTCGTCCCACCTTTTCAATTATTTTAGCAATCTCGCAATTCTAAAGTGAATAAAATCCATAATAAATATGTAAAAATGTATATAATCGAATGTGATTGCTTAATTATATATATATATATATATAGTTAGGTTCCACCTCACGGTGGTTAGACGGTGGAACATTTAAAAAAAAAGACAATCATGGAGGGTTCTAAGATTGATCTGAGGTCGCTCCTTGGTGGTAATGAGAGAACATCATCATCATGCTGCTTTTTCTGCTACAAGCCAACGGGAGGAAAGGGGACGACGACTGGGATGCTGAAAGGGAAAAAATCCACCGATCCTTCGTTTCGCCGATTTCTCCAGTTGTTCCAAAGGCACCTCCAAATTGGAAATGAGTTTCGTACAGGCGGCGGACTTATGGGAGAGGGGATAATGATATCAGAGTGTGAAGACTGCACCAAAATATTGGACTCGTTTTGTGAGCTGGTNAGAGGGGATAATGATATCAGAGTGTGAAGACTGCACCAAAATATTGGACTCGTTTTGTGAGCTGGTTGATGCCATGAGGATTTTGGAGTTGAGGGCGGATTGGGAGGTGAGCAAGTTGGAGGGGATTATGAGAGACGCGGACAGGAGCCCTTCCAGGGTGCAGTTCTTCAGGGAATTCCTGCTCCGCATCTTCGGTGAAACTCATGGTCAGAGTGGTGGCGGTGGTGAAGATTATTACAGCGGCATTGGAGGACCTTCTTTGCTGGACGAGATTACTGGTGCTAGGAAGACAATCATTCACAAATGTATGGAAGACGACTGATTACTATATTTAATCTAATTTATGTTGTTCAATTTATAATTTTGAGTTGTAAAACATTTTTTACTACTGTAGGTGGAGAAAAACGGAAGTCGTCATTTCCCAAAGTGAGCTTAACGCGATATCATTATCCTTCTCCACCAAGAGCAAGGCCAAGTGCTACTACTGGCAAAGTTGAACAGGACACCAATATTTTTGATAGTTTTGAGGTTCATCCCAAAATTGAAATCTCATCGACGGGAAATTGCGTCAAGGAGGATGTCCAGGATAATGCTGTTGACGATGGAAGTGAAGATGATGATCCTGAAGGGAATACTTTGGGTATAATAATGAGAAAAATATTAGCACAATATTTTATTTTAATTTTGCGAATACTGAATACTAATAATACAACTTTTTGCTAATAAATTTGTGTTTTTGTAGTAGAAACAAATTCTCGTTGTTAACTTATTTGCAGTAGTCTTCCAAGAGCCACCAATAGCATATTTCTTAGACGATCCCACCACAACCACCACCACCACCAATGATAACACTATTGTCAGCAGATCACCACTGCAGGGTTCCACCACCTTTGGAGCAGCAGTACCAACAATTTCCGAAGCTGGATTAGCCACCGCATATACCACCCCCACCACCCCCACCACTATTCAAACTGCAAGCTACAGAGTCATTGTAAAACCTGATATTTCAGAAATAGCAGAGGATAGTGAAGGAGACATTATTTCACCGGCTTCAGGCGGCGACGACGACGACGACGACGAAGAATTTCACACCAGCGATGATAGTCCTCAAAATAATAACTCTCCACGACCAAAAGAGAAAAGCATGGAAGCTCATCATTCCTCGGAAGTCTCGTGGAACAAAAAAAGGTCTGTGCAATTTTGCCAACATGTAATAAACATACCTTTTGCATATTTTTCTACATGGACATTTGCCAAAATCAATCATAATAATAATAATACCGCCGGTAATTCCTAATTTAAGGAGACGCCAAGGAGCAGCGAGACCTAAAAATGAGAAGAAATCTCTTCAAATCCTCCAATTGTCGTGCATATTTTGTGAAACAAGTTGGACCTCGAGGAACAAGCTGGAAAGACACCTCAGAAGCCATACTCGTGAAAAACCACTGATTTGTCGCCTTTGCGGAAGCGAGTATGGGCGGCAATTCCTCCTAGTAAATCACCTCCGACGGGTCCACACAGTTCCCTCAAATGTGAGCATGGACGACGACGACGACGACGACGGGG
>JAANSN010005751.1:0-11789 GCA_036850665.1 Dicranocentrus wangi
ACGCTAATAATCCACGGGAACAATCTTCTTCATCACTCGTTTCTCTATACATCTCGCTGAAGAACTGGAAAGCCAATCCAGAGTTACGGACCTTCTTTTATAAATATTTTGGAGGACATCGGGTTCTCGAACACTACTCATCTCGAACCCTGTTCGAAAAACCTGTCTGTCCCCGACAGTCACATTCACTGGCATTTGGAAATCGGGCTGGCCGCTGTGTTTGTTGAGGCACCATTTGGACTGGCAGGGTTGCAGGTTCCTGCACAAGCAAGGATAATATGTGCGAGGAATGGAGTTCGAATATAAACAAAAGATATTAGTTAAGGATTTTGTAAAGTTGTTAAACCTGTGATAAAAATATTAAAACATGCGACTTTTGATATTCTTTTTTTGTTTTTGATTGTCGTTTAGTAATTGTAATTGCTAAAATCAGATCTCACGAAATCATGCCTGGTTTTCAATGATGTGGTGGTAGCAAACAGTTACAAGATGGTTACATCGTGAATCACGAATATTACGTATATTCCTTCTTTCCTATTCTTAACCCATGATAGAATATTGCTTTCGGTTTGCCACACATTCAATCTTGCATGATGACCCAAGTCAACCGATAATATGCCTTCCCAATAATGTTCCAAAAAAAATGATAATTTTTTTTTGGATTGTGCATTCCCTTTCCATCTCCAAAAACAAGTGTCGTATTATGGAAGATAGGGAAACTTGGATGGATGTGCCGTGGATGATGAAGGTGAGATTACAACAACCAGCAATACTTTCTACCTTTTTTGTGAATAATAATGTAGCTGCATCTCGCTGGATGGATGGATATTCCTCAAGACGAGGGGAATGGGTAAACAGAGAGCAAAACTGCAGGTAAAGATCTGAGGACGGAGATCATTAGAATAACAAAAACTCAAGTGTCATCTGAAAATGCGGATCATCTCTCTGTCTGCATGTCTGCATCTCTCACTTTAACCGACTTGGGAATTTCTTTTTTTTGGATTTTGAGTTCTTGGATATTTTGGTGTAGCGAGAGCCAGACTGAAGCTGAATTAATTAGCATTTTCACTTTTTTTAATTGCAACAATAACACTAACTGAATTATGGCAATGAGAGATGAGCTCGATTAAATATTGCACATTATGATGTTTAATGCATGAGGCTAATATGGAAATTGGACTGGCCGCTGTTGACAGGGCTGGGCTGCGCATTCCGTTTGAAGCAAGGAGAATATATACGTGCAAAAGTGGAGTCAAAATATAATTTTAAACATATAATTTGGGAATTTTTAAATGTAATTTCAGCTGTGGTGATGTAAATATTTTAGCACAGAGCAGTTTTTTTTCCACTCATTTTTTATCGTGATGAAGTATGAAGTACATGACTGCAATCAATCAGAGTCGGAATTTTTTTTAACTGGCATGCAATAGCAATGTCGTAAAATAGCTTGCAGCACATTAGGATGAAAAGCATGATTGTTATTTATTGCAGTACTGCTCCATGAAACTTCCTGTATCTTCCTTTGTTGACATTGAAAAAGCTGGTGGACACGACGGACCTCGATAAGCTCAAAAAAATACAAAAAAAGAGGAAAACGGGATATTAATATCCTGCAATAAAAATGCCATCAAGTTCAAGAAGCAGTTGTTGCAAAGAACCTCAACATTTTCTTGTGACTTTGTCAAGTCCTCTGATCCTCTGTTTCATTGTACTGTAAGTGGGGTATGGGAAAAATGAAAAAGTGAGAGAAAAGGAGACAAAAGTAAGACACGGCTGCATATTATGCTAGGATATCCTCTGTTTCATTCAACATGTAAGTGGGGTATGGGAAAAATGAAAAAGTGAGAGAAAAGGAGACAAAAATAAGACACGGCTGCATATTATGCTAGGATAGATATTATTTGTAAAGAGGGGAATGGAATGGATGGGTCGTATTATCCACGAGAGGGAATGTGCCGACAAAGACGAACAACTCATCATCATCACAAATCCCTTGATATTGCACACCCAAACCAAAGCTCTTGGCCTCATTTTTTATGGCATGTGTTGATAACGATGCAAATAATAATGCAGTCCTGAATGCAGCTCTAATTTTTGCCGCTCGGAAAATGTGTACCCATACCTTATTTTTTGAATTTTTGACGTTGTCTCTTTTTGTGAAAAAATGCGTCATCCGAACTGGTTATTATGTTACGCTCGTTCATTCATTATTGATTCATTCATAAATGCAGTTGGCATCTGTCAACAGTTGCAATCCCCATCACTGCATGCATTATTGCGTCGCCCAAACCTGTGGCATCTCCGCTATTATGACCTACCAACTTGTGTAAATCATCATTTATTTACACATTCAGGTTATCGGGTTTGACTGTTCTGATAACTCAATAAAAAATGCACCTTGTAAATAAATATGAGTCAACTATTTCTAATTTTAAATTTTTGCAAAACGTGTTTTTTATGGCACCGGTGGTGCCGGTAAGGCTCAAGATCATTGCCAAGTGTCGTCAGCAAGTCAGGCAGGATGTAAAAGTGTTTTCTTCTTCTCCATTGTCTCTCTAGAGACAGACTGAAAACGAAGAAGGCACCATCATCATGTTACGAAAACAGGTCCTTTAGTAGTGGGGTGCAATGCAAGCCAGAGTGCTTTTTTCTGCTCGGCCTGCTCAATGAACAAGTGAAATATTATAATGCAGAAAGGATGGGGGAAACTATGTAGCAGTAGGTAGCCTTGACGAACAACAAGCTGTTTCCATGCTTATAACATTGGTTTTTTAGTGTGATCTGGGTGCGCACTATGTGTAAACAAGGTAAATAATATTTGATCAATATTATCATGTGAGCAAGAAGAGTGCGGCTTTCACAACAAGCCCCTCACTCCGCTCATCGTCGTCAGTTGAAATTGTAGACTAGAAATGTCATTTCACGTCAAGCCTCTCTGCCCTGCTCCAAGTGTAGCTGCCATTTTCCCTTTCTCGGGAATCTTTCTTTGGGAGTGTAAAAATTATTTTGTAAAATACTTTTCCATAAACTTTTGGGAAATTATATATTGGCTAAGATGTGCGTCAACTTAAATTCAAAATAACATTGTTCTGTTTTCATTGCGTCAAAAAACATTATTAACGCCAATAATTAAAAAGTGTGGTGTTCTAGTACTTCTATGTTCGGTTCAGTGGAGTACTCCAGCGTGACCACCATCTGCAAAATGACAGGTGATTATAATAATAAAATGCATTTTTAATTGGATTTGATTAATCGAATATAATACAAAATCTTTGAAAAAAGTTGAAGTTTAAAAAAAAAATTGATTCTCCATCGTGCTAGTTATTTAATACAACCAATTCATATTTGTGATGATGTAAACTTTTATTTATTATCTAAATTTTATTACCCTTATAGTGTATTTCAATTCGGAAAATCAACCTCCCTCAATCCTGTGTTAATTGGTAGCCTTTGCTATCCCAACGGGGAAGCATAGAATGCAGTGGATTAGTCTGGCTATCCCGCTGATTAGAACTCATATAATATGGGTAACTTTAATTTAATTTCCCTGCTTTGCTATTACTCTATCGGCTCAAAAATTAGCAAATTGGAAAATATTATCATGCGTGTGTGCAGGTATCATGAATGAATATCCAGCGAGCCTAACGAAGTGGCTGAGCGAGAGACAGAGTCGTCTAACAAAATCGGCTTTTCATTATCCCTGGGACAACTGAAAAGGGAGCCGCACACAAAACTACATCTACATCAATCATCCTATAAAACCTAAAAGATTAAGAAATTAGTGGTTAACCGGAGTGGGGAATTTACGTCCCAAGTGAAGTTAATAAGTAGGCAAGTAGAATATGATTAAAAAATAAGGTATAGGTTATTTTCCAAACGTGACCTTAGTTTCTAAAGGCAAGTCGTGAAAGCTGAATAAGCACCAAGCCAAGTCACTGAACAATTATTAATGCAGTGATAAGGTAGGCTTGAAATCCAACCAGCTCCAGCCAAGCATAGCCTAGATATGTAAAACTTGGCTTGGCTTAGCTTGTGTTGAGCACTACGTGAACTTTGTCTTCTATTATCTTTTTTTTATTTTGTGAAGGGAATTTACGTCCCAAGTGAAGTTAATAAGTAGGCAAGAAGAATATGATGAAAAAATAAGGTATAGGTTATTTTCCAAACGCGACCTTAGTTTTGAAACGCAAGTCGTGAAAGCTGAATAAGCACCAAGCCAAGTCACTGAACAATTAATGCAGTGATGATACAAGCTTGAAATCCCACCAGCTCCAGCCAAACCTAGCCAAGATATGTAAAACTTGGCTTGGCTTAGCTTGTGTTGAGCACTACGTGAACTTTCTCTTGTATTCTCTTTTTTTATTTTGCGAGAAAAACATCATGCCACATCTAATATAAACGGGTATTCGATTACGTATTTCAAGTTCCTTTGTCCTCCAGTGTTCATAGCACCACGAGAATTAAAAAACGGTTCATTCATTTCGCATTTTCAAAATGTACATTATAAATGGACATATATAGATGACTACTAGGGTTTATAGTGTACACCAATTTGCGATTATCAGATAAAACTTTGGATTTTTGGTTTCCTGTACCATTACCATTTCCTATTTGAGAGAAATTCGACTTTTCCTTGTCTTATGTAAGTCTACTTAGGGTTTAAATTTACTGTCCACTGATGTGGGTCCACTGGTACAGTTGAAATTATAAAATAAATAATTAAAGTTGTGGACCGGAAAGCACATAAATTTAAGTAACGTTAACTTCGGCTAAAATGTAATTCGGCGAATTAGGATATTCCTGATATGCTCTTTGAACTACATATACATAAAAGTTTCGAATTGCCGCCAGGATAAGTGGGTAATATTTAAACCAATCCGTATATAGGTATCAGGTACGTGTACAGGCGTTTACGTTTTTTGACAAGTGGAAAGCCTTACTTTTAAAAGCACTGAAGAAGCAGGGTTTACTGAACACACTTGTCAGTTACCAAACTAAAACTATCTTCTAAAATTTCTAGGGTTTACCAAAGGTTTACCTTGACGTGTTTCCGTTCGGGGGGACTTTCCCGGAGCAGCAATAGCCCCTCCGGATATCTTCTACAAGAAGGCGACACGTTGTAAACACGACCCGTTAATTTTTCAAGGCATCGCTCCGCTTCAAACACGGCACTAAGGTTGGATATAAAAAGCTTCAAAGTTCCCTGAGCCGTTGTAAAAGTTTTGCACAAGCGATTTCAGGCGTCACACTGAGCATGTAATCCAAATCATTCTGCTGCCCGCATGTCGCATCTTTGAGTAGCAATGACAAAAGACTTTTTTTGGACATAAAAACTTCAATTATCTGAGTTTGAATGGAACATAATCGATAAGCTATTACATACCAACAGCATTTACGGAAACTCCTGGGTCATCTTGAGTTGTACCTGCAAAAATAAGCATGTCGAATTATAAGCATGAACCACCAACTGACTCAGTTCCCTTAAAATTACAATTCACGCATAGTAGATTGTCTAGATCGATACGTTTTTCCTTGCTACGCTACGCATTCAGGTAATTTCCACTGACTCCGCAGGTTATGGGTTTGATTATACCGTTTAGCATAGCTGGCCGATTACAAAAAGATTTTGGTACGTACACTAGTTGCAATGCAATCCACAAAAAAGAATGGATGATGGAAGAAGAAAAGGAGGGCGAAAACGTAAGAAACGGCTTGGAATATGTAAGGATTTTTGGCAGATATTAGTATGTTATTTCTTAATTGAATCGTCGTCGTCGTAGTGGATTTACGTAGGAGGTGACTTGAAACATTTAAAATTGTTTAACATACCTGGGCCGCAGTACAAAAACTCCAGGTTGAAGTTCAAAATTGTGTTGGGTTGGTAGAAAAAAATATAGCTCTTCTCTTTGGACGTGTTGCCCGATGTACGGGTACCTGTTCCGCGGCGCAGTACGTGGTTCCCCGCTTTGCAAGGCCGCCATAATGTTAGTCAACAAACCAACTGAGATGGGTGGACAGGTGTGGATAAACTTTTGCATTGCAAACTTTTATATTGCCTCAGCCTAGATATTTGGAGGTCAGTTGCTGCCGAGTCAAGTAAGTACCACCATGGTTTGTTGTGAAGTGTGACTGGGGCTTATCATCCTCAGAATATATGTATGCTTCTCTCTCAAGGAGTAGACAAAACCGCTTGTCACACATCGCTAGCACTGAACATTTTCTATGCAGATTACCGTTGACATGGTTGACATGAACAATTCCATGCACATTCGTTGCATTGTATCTCCTTAGTATCATTGTATGTGGATTGAGTTTTCGAGTAGTTGCCCCTTGCTGCACATTCTCGTAACATTGTCGGTTAGATGGGGTGGATGAAACCGTAAAAATCCGTGTGTTCATGAGCAATAGTCAGAGGTACATTCTAAGTCATGCTGAGCCGACCCTGAAGTAATCACTACGAACGTATCCCTACGTTTATCAAATAAATGATCTTTTACAAAATGCGTCACATAAAGGTTGGCTACCTGATTTGAGAAATGACTTTGATGAGAATACAGTGGTAGCGTGGAAATAATATATGTGGGGTCATTTTTATTAAACATATTTTAAGAAACATCTTTCAACGGCAAAAGTGGCAAACTGGACAACACATTCCTATAACACAATTAACGAGGTTTACAAAATGTAAGGTAAACTTCTACTTGATCGCCTTATCTCGGGATTTACCCAAGTATTTCCAATAAAAAGTAATGGTTTTCCCATTACTTTTTATTGTGTCATAATATTTCTCTCATTGCCAGATACATATTTTCTAAGAAAACATCCCGCATTTACTGTATTTTAAACAAGTGGGAAACCTTAATTGGTTAGCTAACCAATTCGAGACGAATAGGCTGTCTGAGGAAACTCGCCAGAGTTTCCTCCTTAAATATTTAGTGTAAACATATATATTGGTGTACCCTTTTTCAGTGTCACACCTTAAATTAAACCTTTAACAGATAATTAGATTTTGTCTGAACATAGGAACCACATCTCATTATCTTGGGATTTACCCAAGTGTTTCCAATAAAAAGTAATGGTTTTCCTATTACTTTTTATTCATACATTATTTTTTCTCATTATTTTCTACCAGAAAACATATCTCATTTTTACTATTTTTTGATTTGCGGACAGATCCTGTGGCCATCTGTCAGCTTTGTCACTATGTGCCCAATTGTACCCCTCTTTTTGATATGATCATGACGTGTGAAAACCTTATGGGTCATCGATCCGTCTGGTTTTCCCAATCATGTCTTATCTTGTCTTCATGACTATATGTGGTAACGTCGTCTTTTGTCAGACATGTGAAGACCTTCCCCACCTCCGTCTCATGTCTCATATGCCCAAATAAAGGCATCATTTTTACTTTAAAAGTGTGTATAAGAAAGTTCTGATAATATGCACGAATGCGAGAGAATCTCTTTGCAAGGATACACCTTCCGTATTTCCTTACGGTTTTGTGACACTAGTTTCACAAAGCTTGAATTTGATTATATAGTTTAATCTTACACTGTAGAAGCCCAATCTTCATCATTAACGTAGAACCAGTTTTGTGCACTACAAATGAAATACTGTGCGGAAAATTTTGAACTAATCCTTCCTCAAATACTTCAGTCTACGTCCACATCTGCGGCACATCCCGATTAAGCCAGTTGGGTAAATTTGGGAAGAGTGAGCTGAACATTAGTCTCCTCTCCATGGACAAGGGTAATGAAACATGCGTTGGTGAAAAAATATGTATTTAATATTACCAACACTATTCAATTGTAAACATTTCCATACTACCCCGTGTACATTTACTGATGATTTCGTTGATTGAACTACATTACGTGTTGTCTCATTATTACTTTTACGACAGTAGCTCACTCTTGCATTTCATTGTCACCAAACTGCAGCTGCCGTTTTGGTGAATAATCAAATATCGTAGTTCATGCATATCCCGCTCTTCCACAATGCGTCCGTTGTTGTCAATTGTTAATCTCTCTCCGTCGTGAACACTTCTGTGAATTGGGTCTCCTATATCATCGTCATCCTCATCCACCTGAGATTCCAAGGGTTCCTGTGTATTAAAAGGTTTTTTAGTTGTTGATAGGTATAACTACTGGATGTAATCCAAGTCGGGATGAGCTTTTCAAAACTGCTCTGGTCCTAGTGTTAGCAGTAATAGTGGCAAATAATTAAAACTATCGCGTGACAAACTAACTGACATGTTAAGATTAAAAGATCAGTATAGCTAAAATAACAAGCTTGTGACGAGCCTCTCACAAACCTACAATACAATATTATTAGTTTATATGATGTTGCGGTCATATATCATACTCACTCAATTAATTAGTTGTAGTTGCATAAATGCAAATACTTCATTAATCAAGTCATTAGTAAAAATAATTTTATTCAAGCAACTCAAATTTTGCCCTTTCGAGCAATTCAGTAAGCGTAGTCTAATTGTAAGATGGCCTCTGACCTGGGTCATGTTAGTCAGTTTGGCCCATGTTACACATGTTATGTGTTACCTTTTATTGAGGCTACATTTGACCTCTCGCATTGGTCAAGTTATGAGATTATTATATTTTGTTAATATCTAGCCATTCATCTTTGAGATGCATCTATTGATTGCCATTCTCAGAATTCAATAGATTCAAGTAGTTTTAGAGATTAGAGACGCATTTAGCATGACCTCTGACCCAGGATAACTCACTCAATTCGTGTTCGTAAAGATTCAGTACATTAACAAGTTGGCTGTAGTTTATGTATCCATACTTCGGTAACGTAAGTCACACGGTTTGTGACTCACAAACAAACACAGCTGCTAATCTTTTGTACAAATAGATGTATTGATTTTTTGTCAACCTGCATTAGATGGTGAGGTGGACGGGAAGCTTAAAGTTTAATATACTTAGTTTTAAAATTGGATAGTTTTATGTAGCGCTGGAGCTGTCAATTTCGTTTACTAATCACATCAAGTAAGCAAGCAGGCCACGTTAACTTGAGTGTATCAGACGAAATGCCACTTTGGCTATGTCGGATAATGGGGTTAATAGGTTTGTCGACTGTAGGGGCTCCCAGCCAAATGAATATGCCGACCGGTGGGACTCCCCTAGTCTAAAACCATATATGTAAAATGACATAATAAACCCCAAAAATAATCAAAAGTTACCTAATGATTACGGATGTATACTGTATCCCATTATCGGGGGAAACATTTAAATTGGGGCCACGTCTAGGCTAACCTTCTTCTGCAGTACTTTCTCGTATAGAAACGAAAGCAGCCCCAGTCTTTTTGTCATTGTCGTGCAAGTTATTATAAGACATAAGACAATATGTGCAGCCTGTCTTGTGGACGAGGGGTTGGTCGACACCCCTCCTGCTTTGGTAAACTTAATCCTATCTTTTTAACCCCGTCAAATATCATACCATAACTTCGAATCTCAATTATCCATTATATCATGTTAATTTAAAATAAAATTAGTAATATGACAAACAGGGCAAATGTGGCATAGGTAGTTCCCATTTGTTATTTTGTATGCTGCTTTTTCCTATTACTACTCTTATCGCCCATGTGGGTGGGCACAGTGACAGGATACTTATATAAGGAGGATTTTGTTTAAAGGCGTTGAGAAATTCGGGATAAACTAGTAATATGAATTATGTATGGGACAGGAAAAACAATAAGATATATATTATGTGATAGTATTATGTAATTCGATTAGTTATTTTAATTACAGCATTAGGCATTGTAAACTTGTGTATTCAAAGCGGTATTTTGCATACAACATTATCATATTAATTTTGGGATGTCAACGATGACTGTTGCTAAACAATTAAGCGTTACTATTATTATTATTTCGGGTGAAAATTATTTTTAAAAATGCTGCACATATTTGTTGTAAAACTTTGACTTGGAATGGTTCTCGTCTCAATAAATACGTTTAATGTGTATTTCATTCATGTGATGATTGTTTTCGAAAAAATTAAAAACTTTGGCAAATTCAGACATTGCACTTTTCACATTGAGGCACACAGACGAACTTGAATCATGAATTTATACAGTTTTGCTTTGCTAAAGCACAATGCGGCCATTATGATAAATCGCCATTAATGCATGCTTTCTGAAGTTAAATATGATGTATTTATTCTGCTCTGAAATTTATTCTTTCTTTTTTTTTGTTGCATTCAAAAATGTGTTTGCACCTGCTAACTTTCCAATTTCCCTAGAGCTGGATCCCAATCCTGCCCAAGTGACATGAATGAGTTTAATTTATCATCGTCACAGAATACGAGAATGCTCATTTCCACGCTTAAAATGCAGTTGTGAGCAAAGTCAGGTAAGTGATCCCAGTATGCATGACGCGATATACCAGCCAGCATCCCATATTCCATAATAAATAAAAGATTGTATCAGTCAGAGTGATTGCTTCTACTTATTTTTTTTACCAAGTTCAACATTCCACGCAGCCTCGCACAACGAATTTTATGGATATTTGGAATCGACATAATTTTAATTCAAACAGGGAAACTGGGTGTGCAATTGTCATTCCGAATTATTTAAATTCATCAATCAAAATCAGTCCAAGTCCAAACTGACTTTTTTTATTACTTAAAAACTCAAACTCAAGCAAAACTTTCAATTCCGCTGAAGTGTGACATTAATTCACTTTCACGCGTGTAGCAGGAAATCATGTAATATAATTTTCTGCAATATATCTTCCTAGAATTCTGAAATGTCTCCCGTCCCACCTACAACTTTATTTGCCAAAATTATCCAATCCTCGATATCACACATTTGGCATGAAAGTGCATAAAATGGAACGCAATATTATATTAAGAGAACATACCTTCTTCATCCTTGACTTGTTCATCAGCTCAAAGTAAATTATAAATTGTTCAGAATGGAAACTCGCCGCCGTCACCTNATGGAACGCAATATTATATTAAGAGAACATACCTTCTTCATCCTTGACTTGTTCATCAGCTCAAAGTAAATTATAAATTGTTCAGAATGGAAACTCGCCGCCGTCACCTCGTTGCTGGTCTCATATTTTTAACATTATTCATAAGTAAATGGGAGTCCTCGTCGAGCATAGACGTTTGCATCGAGCTCGTCGCCCGATTTGCAACCGCGTCTCCGGACGGCGTCCTCAAGGAAATCATCACGATAAACAACCAATTTCCGGGTCCCACCATCCGAGTGAAAAAGCGCGACAGGGTCACAATTCGATTTCGGAACCTCCTCCAGGACAGAAATGGGAGCCGACATCCCACCTCCGTCCACTTTCACGGGATTGAGATGCGGGACACTCCATGGTTCGACGGGCCGGAGCAAGTGGCCCAGTGCCCCATCCCCTACGGGCAGACGATGGACTACACGTTCGAGCTGGAGCAGAGCGGAACCTACTGGTACCACTCTCATCACGCCTGGCAGTACATTGACGGCTTTTGGGGGTTATTCATTGTGGAAAATAGCCCTCTGGAGGTTCATAAGTATGACGATGAGCTGAGTATCACCCTGATGGACTGGCATCACCGGAGTGGCGCCGTCCTAAGTAACTTGCTTCACCTGCCACAAACCACGGCCAACCCGGAAGCGGGGAGAACGCCCGTCCCCGACTCGGCTCTGATAAATGGATACGGGAACGCGGATTGTAAGCTCGCCATCAGCCTCGGACACCAATGCGATCAATATAAAGCCAACTTTGTCACCATTTTTGACGTGCGGCCTGGGTGGACCTATCGAGTCCGGGTGGTCAATC
>JAANSN010005752.1:0-11789 GCA_036850665.1 Dicranocentrus wangi
TATAAGTAAAAAAATCCTCTGCGCTTTCCGGTGAATTATGACTCTCAACTTGTAACATAAACGAGCTCATGAAAACCAATAAATTCCGGAAAAAATGGTTATTCATAAAATGTATATGAAATAAAAGCGTCACGGAGTATTTTTTTTTCGTTCTCACCCGCCGGGACTGACTCGAGAAGTAGAAGTAGAAGTTGGACATGGGTGGTGGGAGTCAACTCTCAGCTCAGCTCAATAACTCCCGGGATCTCCTCTCATTATGCTCAGAAAGCAGAGCAATAGTAATAATAATAGTATAATATATGTAATATATGTAATTCCCATTATGATCGGATGAAAAAAAATACGCGTGTATGTATGAAATACATGGAGCTCACGCTCCGCATTTGGATTTGGCCGAGTGCACTTTACTGCTCTCTCCTTCTCTCTCTCTCCACTTGCTTGTGTGTGTGTGTTATTATTACTTTTACAAAAGAGAAAAAAAAGTCGGACAAGTTTTCATGCCGACAAGTCCACCGCCACCGCTGCTCTTGCTCCTGCTCAACATGACCCCACTCAACTCTTGCTTTTTTTTATATTTAATTCCTTTTTATTCTCTCTCTCAAGTTGGCTGGCTGGCTGGCTGTGCTCATATAAAAAGTTTTGGTGTGGACGTGGAACATGGACATGGATCCCTCATTTGCGCAACCAACTACTACTACTACTACTTTTCAGAGTGGAGCTATTATTGCTGTCGGAGAGAGAGAGATTTTATCAATTTGCTTACTCTCTTGTCCCATGTTGGTGGTGGTGGTGGCTAACAACATTGGTGATGTGATGTGATGGTCATCATCATCATCATCATCATCGTCCTCAGTCCTCGTCCTCCTCATATGACCAGCTTATGTTAGGCACACATTTTTTCCCACTTTTTCCTCTCTCAGGTGAGTAGTAAATGTGGTATTAGTAGAGGTAGTGTACACCACTCGACTCCTCGTCGGCTTTCCTTTTTAGCGTAAAGACAAAGTGCAAGTAGGCAGTTGGGCAGTTGTTCCTGTACTTTTTTTTTGTTTTATATTTATTATTGCTCTAGCTGCTCTTTTGCTGCTCTCCTGAGCTAAGCACGGAGGGAAGTAATGGGGCTGATTATGTTGATTGCCATTGATGACTTATCTTTCACGCGGATAAATTATAGCCAGAGGAAAATGAAAGAAGTTTTTGTGTGTATATAGTAAGGTAAGTATATCGGCAAAAGAGGGATGTCGTGTCGGGACGGGAAGTTGCTACTGACTTCGTGGTAGGTAGGGAATGCGAGAATGGAAAAAAATCCGAAAATTTCTCTTGCACCTCAACTCTATTCTCTCCACCTTTAACACCGTTTTTTCCCCATTTTTATTTGACTAGGGGGCTACATGCTTTTCTCATTTTGCCCAAAAATAATACGACTCCCTCATGCTCTCTCTCTCTCTCTCGCTCGCTCGCTCATTCACTCTTGATTAGATTAGCTCTCCGGCGGCCCACAAATAAAAAAATTATATGTTTATTCTTCTTATTATTTGGGGCTAAACAGGATATCTGATTGAAGGCTGCTCTGCCTGCTCCGAATGAATAAATAAATGTAACAATGTATAACAATCTTTTTGTTTGATCAGTAATAGGATTTCGGGTGGTCACCTTTTTAACCACCTCCATGCCACACCACATCACCACCACCTTGTCGAGTTTACAAACTATTTCTGGTGGTGAAGGTGATGTTGTTGATGATGATGGTGGCAGGTGATTTATTGGTTCTAACCTTTCGAGACACGAAGAAACAATGGTCTTGTACATAGGATAATTGAGGGAATTAAAAAATATTTGATGTGCAATCCGGCATAAACAACAATATAATCCATTTCGATCTCTAAATTGATAAAAATAAATAAATCCAACAAGCAATTCTTCTGACTAAAATCCTATGAACAACAAGCCTACTCCTCCTGCAATAATTTTAAAACGCGAATTTAATTAATGAGAAAAAACCAATCTGCACAGATTTGTAGCTGGCTGACGAGGGGAACGCGAGGTACTTGACTAGGCTAGGCTGTCAGAGAGGAGAGAAGTAAAGAATAAAGCTGCTCAGCTAAAAATGTTTACAACTTACAAAAGTTGCAAAAAAAAGATGTTGAGGCGAGATATGAGGAGGAGAGGAGATAGTAGTACAGTACTCCACATGTAATGTAAAATGTAATTCTTCTGTGATTCTATGATTGTGAGCAGAGTTGAGTTGAGTCAGTCCGCATTGTTTTGATGAAATGTGAGAGAGTGGAGTTATGAATGTGTGAGCAGGAGTAATTAAACGAGAGAGAGAGAGAAGACGTGCTGCTCCTCCGCTCTGTTGTTGTATCAGAGGCCGATTTACGCGAGTACACGCTCGTAATTCCTGATGGTAAATGGATGAAGCTCATTGAAATCTCATAAAAATCTAGGCATCTCATCGCACCAATTAAACCCTCTGACAATAATACATACAAACTATGTATTTATGAGGTTGGTTGGAATGAAATGAGTGGAGTGGAGTGGAGTGGAGAAACTAAACTATAAGGCTTCACGCTGGCAACATGCAATAATATCACAACACAACATCGAGTGGCCACATGTTGGTTTACTACAAACTACGAGAGCTAGAGCCCCATATGAAATGAACATATTATAATAGTAGGTAATAATATTCACAAAAGTGCTCACAAGTCAAGTTGTACTCACAATCAGTGCTCCTCTGCCCTGCCTTCGTCTCTCAAGAAAATCTGAAATCTGTGGCAAAACAATCAGTGCTCCTCTTCTGCCTTCGTCTCTCAAGAAAATCTGAAATCTGTGGCAAAGAATATACATATATAAAATGGAATGGAAAAAGGGAAACTGAGACGGGTGAGCCGTTCTCTTCTTCTGGGCTGCATATGTTCTTCTGAACTCTGAGAACTGAGAATATATATATATATTGGTGAGCAGAAGAGCCTGATGAGCCCAACTCAGAAGCTCCTTTCCTCCTCCATCCAAAAACTCTCTCAAGTGGGCTCGGGTAGCCAGCTCATCTTTGTCAGTCACTCGAGCAGCTCCGCCGTGTCAACAACGGAGTAGTGTTGGTTGTTGGTGCACAAGAGCCTTATCTACAGTTTACTAGTTTGTCGTCGTCCAGCGAGAATATATTATAACTTCACTTTTCCCAGCAGTTCAGTTCCCAGTTCTGTTCTGTGTAAAACGACACTTGCCGACAGGAGCGGATGTGCCCACTAGCCAATCCGAGCTGACACCAACCACCACCACCAGTACCAGAGTACCACGACCATCAACTCAACTCAACTACTCCAAAACTACACAAGATATATATTGCAAAAAAAGAGGAATTTTTTTATTCTAGTGATGGAGGGATGAAGAGGAGGAGGAGGAGGAGAATTGGAAGAGGAGTGAATTGAAGTGGTCAGTCAGAGTGGAGGAGTCGTGACGCGGTTGCATAATAATATATTGCATATATATATATATGTATATGTATTATTTTACTAGCTGTGTTGAGTGAAGAAGTGAATAAAAAAAGGAGGTTGCTGGAATGCCAGGAATCCCTTTTTTCCTCCCAGCCTCAAAAGGAGACTCAAAGGGAACCACAGAGGGAGTAGTAGGACTGGTAGGAGCGGTGGTGCTGGGGAGAGCTGGACTGGAATAAATAGAATAAAGTGGAGTGGAGTGGACTATGACTAAACTCTTCCGTTTTTTTGGAGGAAAAGGTGGACTCATTTCCAAATAGTCTACCTGAACATAAATGCGTAGTTTTTCCCAGGAATTAACTGTTTTTGTGGTGGTGCTCCTTCCAAAGAATGTGCTCTTTGAACCCAGTAGTGGAATGTTTTTTACATTTGAGAATTTTGTGAGTTGAAAAAAAAAAGTTTGTGTGTAATCAACACTGGATTCCATATAGGTATATATTATTTTTTGGGGGAAACTGGAAACCGGAGGATTCCAGGAATAGTTTTTGTTCCATCCAGACAAGAGAGAGAGAGAAAGAGGAAAAAACTCTCTCTGAGTTGGAATGAGTTTGTGTTTTGAAGAGTTGTTGGAGTAGTGAAGAATTTTGTGTGTTTTTAAAAAAAAAACATTGTGATTAAAGGCTCGGGCAGAAAGGGAAGTTGCTCATATTTCTCATGTGAAACTGGGGGCTGACGCACAACATGAGCTGCACAGTTATGTATCAGCCGTATGCCATGTCGTACAGTTCGTCCTGTGACAGGACATCTAATGACAATAATAAGGTAACAAAAACAAATATAACAAATAAACTTAACAACTCGTCATCCAACTTATTGCAAATCAAAAATAATTTGCTTTTTTTCCACTTACTTAAGCATTATCGCTATTGAGCTGAAGTTGTCATTTGTCATTAAAAAAAGTGATTGGGTTGTGCTGTCGTCGTCGTCGTCGTTGTCGATCAAGTTGGGCGAGCAATTTGTTGTAGCAAAAAGCATTATTAGCAATAAAACAAAAGTTTTTAATTTTGGGATGGTCAAACGGCATTCCTCGGGGGTGGGGCAAAGTGAGAGATCTCACTTTGAAATGATGACATTTCAGAGAGGAGGAAAGGTGGTGGCACAGGTAGACAGACAACCTGTGTGACAATTGCAAAATCAAAAAATTATTTGTTTCTCTTTTATTTATATTATTATGATTGGATCATTGATTTGATTGCAAAAAGTGATTTGAGATGGTGGTGGTGAAGAGCATCTTCTTGTTTTGTCTTTCCCTTTTGATATAATCTTGTTATTGTAATGAGGGCTGTTATATGTTATGGCTCGGCTGTGGAGTGGAATGACAGACATAAATTTACTGTTTGCTCGTAAAGCTAATTAACAATGATTTTCAATTGGGGCTCTCTTCTCTCACAACCGGTTCATAATATAATGCGAGTGATTTAGTGGAGCATTGCTGACCACAGGGGTGGTGGTGGTGGTGGTGCTCGACTCCAACTGCAGTGATAGGATAGAGGAGACAAAAAGGACCACCAAGGCGAAATGGCAATAATTATTTTGATGGTTTTTTTTTGTGGTGGGAGCCCTCCTGCGCGGCCAGTTTCCTCTTGAGAAATTACATTAACTTTATTTATTTAGTTAGAAGCTTAGCTGAAGGAGTAGCTACTTGAGAAGAAGGGAATTTTGCAATTTTATTTTATGAGATAGCAAAATAATTCGTTTGTTGCGCATTTTTTTTTACCTAAATGTATTTTTGGATTGCAGAAATCGTTCAAATTCCCGCACGCGCCGTCTCCCTCAGAGTCCACCCATTCGAACGCGTCCTCGTCGTACAGCAGCCCTGGCTCGACGGGGGCGGCCGCCCATCAGGCGCTCCTAGGCTCCTTGTCCCTGCTCCCCCCGCACCTCCACTCCCCTTCAGCGTCCTCCCTCGTGGGGACGTCTAGTCATGGTGGTGGAGGGGGTGGCGGCGGGAGGAGACCGCTGACCCCTTCCTGTGCTTCTGGCGGAGGTGTTTCCGGCTCTTCGGCGTCAGCGACGATAACCTCGGCGGCGCAGTTGTCAGCAGCCCAGCAGCAGCAGCAGCATCACCACTCCCACTCGTCGTCCCATCACAGTCATCACACCCAACACCACTCATCATCACATCACCACCACCACCAGCAGTCATCCACCTCCTCCGGATCCGGAGGGGGTGGTCCTCACCGGGGAGGAGGAGGTGGGAGCTCCGCCGCCTCCTCCTCTTCATTTCCACTCTCCCACTCGTCGCTCAATCTGTCGGTGGCGAGCGCGACCGCCACCCGAGATCTCAGTCATGGTGCAGGAGGAGGCGGAGGCTCCTCCTCCTCGTCCTCCGCCACCTCGAGTTCTAGTCATCACGCCAATCTTGGAGGAGGGCAGCAAGGGGGTGGAAGGGGTGGTGGTGCGGGGGACGGAAGTGATGACGACTCTCCGAGGAACGAGTCTGCTGCTGTGGAGGAGGAAGGGGTTGGAGGTGGTGGTGGCGGTGGCGGTCATCAAGGCTCCTCCCAGAACAGGGCTTACTATTTGAGTGCCAACTGCGTGCTCTACGTGAACTACGACGGGAACGCGGCGAGGGTCGTCGAGGAGCACTTTAATCGGGCGCTGAGTGGTCCCTTTCCGGGCGACAAGTCATCAAAATGTAAGTTGCCTAACATTACTTACCTGTTTCTTTTTATAACTATCTACCTATGTAAAATCCCAATAACTTTCTGACTGGGTCCGCGTCTGAACGTTTGTGAGTGGAAATAATGAAAATTTTAACCATCATCAGCAGAGCTCTCAGCTTGCAAGCATATAAAACATGATAAATAATGAGTGACTAAAAAATTATGTAGCATAGTCAGTCTGTCACTCTGGCGCCTTGCGACTTTTTTTTAATGCAAAAGCAATTTAGCTGGATTTTATATCTTTATTGACACTGACGACGACGACGGAGTCAGACTGCGCTGGTATAATGTTTTCCTCATCCTCCAGTGGCTTGACTTTTGACTATGAACCCTCAACTAGCATCATCATATTATTATTATTATGAGTTTAATTCCATCCAAGTAAGCATAAACCACACGAGTGATTGAACTTTACACCGTGCGCACTTGGAATAAAAGTTGACAAAACAAATGTTGCACATGAAAAAATGTAACTAAATGGATTGAACAAGTACACAAACCAGACTGATGAATGAAAATATGTTCAATTAGTCTATTTTGCCGACGCCTCCTCCTCTGATTCTCGCAAAATACACTAAATGATGAAATATTCCATTGTAGTCCGTCCATACCGGAAATTCCAATTCCTCCACTCACCTTTTCTCCTGTCACAATTTCCATCGTGCATCCTTCACATAACCTAAAAAAACCGTCAAATGGCATTTCCTTAATACGCTAATATCAACCAAAATTAGTTAGTTTTAGAAACTTTGTCGAACTCGTCAGAAGGCTTGTTGTTAGCAAATCAGCAGTAGTTAAATTTGTCAGCGGAAACCCACGTCGTTTGCATAATAATATTGTGCGTGCACGTCAATCAAATAAGTCACATGACATGAAACTCAAGTTTCATTTATGCTCCTCGCTAATCATTGACAATTAGGAATTTGCAAGTTTGTGCGGAAATAAATGAGTAATCAAAAATAAATTTAATCAAGTTTAATCAAGATGTCACAAGTGTGCACCCATTGCTTATTCAAAGAAATCCCACATTTTAGGGAATGTTTCTTCCAAAAATCGGCCCTGACTGCAAATTTTTGTATTGTATGAAAGAAAAAACACTCGGAAGCAAGGCTTTACCAAAATTGCCATGAAATAATCATCAGAAAATTTTTGTTGAATATTGACTTAACCATAGATTTAAGAAACAGAAGAGATGCGAAATGCCGGTGTTAAGCATAGGAAATTTTTTTGTAATTTCATCCAATTTGTTGACCGTAGACTCATATATTTTCCCCATTTAAAATATATGGGGAATTCTAAAAGTCGAAACATATGGTATGGTAGCATAGAGAAAACTAGCTGGAAAAGTGTGTATCCCACAATGAAATCAATGTTGTCTTATAATTAATTGAAATTAGCTTATTCCACTTCATTAGGTCGCGCCTGCGTGCCCACTTTTTCTTTGTAAATTCTCTAATCACTTGATTAACCAAGAACAGTGGGCATACAGAGTGCAACACGTTCTTTCATCTCTCTTTCAAAAAAATTGCAAATCATTAGGCCAAGCCAACTCATACAACCATGAATAACAATATTATCCATCAAAATCAAAACAGAGTCACAAATTTGGGCTTCTAATAAAAAACGACAACATTCAGGCAGTCAACTCCCACAAAAACATTGTCAATCAATCAGGATCATAAAAAATTATTGTGAACAAGTGTGCAAGTGAACAAGTCCAGGTTGTAATATTAATTTTTTTTAAATCCGGTTTCTCAGCAGCAGTACCAATGTCAACCCGAAACTTCCCTGCTTCCTTCTGGAACTCCAACTATCAGCCGGCCAAGGCCGCCCTCTCCAGTTACGGGGCTGCGGATTTCTACGGAACGGCGATGGACTACAGCGCAGCAACCATTCCGGGATTTGCAGCACATCACCACGCGCAGGCGGATCCCTGGCATTATCCCCTGGGCACACATCATCACCACCATCACCAAAGCTATCATCGCCCCTCGGACATCACCTATCCCCCAATGAGCTCCACATCCAGGTACGCAAAATTACTTGTAAAAAATAATCAAATTTCCGAACACATGTACTTATTAAGAATTTCCGCATTTCTTTTGCAGGTTTAATGCAGCCCAATACGGGAGCTTACTGTTTCCCGGGACTTCTGCTGCTGCGGCGGCCGCCCGCTTTCCTGGAATCCCGACTCCAGGGCAGTGCTCGGTGAAAGGGGATGCAGCTCACCACTGGGCGGCGGCAGGAGGGAGGTACGATGGATGGTCGGACTTCCACTTGGCTGCCGACTACTCGGCTGCGGCGGCAGCACACTATTCCAACATGACTGCTGCTGCTGGTAAGGGTACGATAAAAATCAACTTTTTATTTTTCCTTTTGCCTTTTTTTATTTCCTTTTTTCACTTTTATTTTCCAAAAAAAGAAAAGAAAAATGAATGATGAAAAATATTTGTAATTTTGGGGTGGTTTTTTTTATTAGGATTAGACTTTGAAACGCACTATCTCCAGTCCAGCTGAGACATCAAGTACGGCGGGGATGGGGATATGGGGGAGGAGGAGGAGGTGGAGGCAGAGTCAGAAACGGAATAATGAGGAGGGTAGGGGGATCGGATGATGATGAGGAGGAAGGATTTTTGGGATCATCATCATCCAAAACTCTCTTTCTTTATACCCTCTTGGTTCTTGGATTGTAAATTTTTTTTCGAGGGGAATGGAAAATGGAAAAAAGTCACAAGACACAACTATTATTACAATATATTACTATTGTTACTACAAATCTAAATCTCTTGGAGAGATCACTGGAATGAAATATACGTACGACGACGTTGAAAGTTACTACACAGACGTAAATGATTCGATATTATACCAAAAAAATGTAGTAGCCAAGCTGGAATTTCGGATGTACAGTGTAGAATGTATAATATAATATAATAATGTTGATATTGATAATATAATATATTATCCAGCAAATGATTTTTTTTCGTATTGTATCCTGTATTTATAAAAAGGAGGACAAGGTGAAAGTTGAGACGAGAGCACAGCAACAAACAAACAGTAGTAAATCATGCTATAAAAATATCTCACTTATTCAACAAAAATAATAATATCACAAATGGAATAAAAAAGCAGTTTTGTTTTGAAATGCAACAAGGAAAGCAAGAATCAGATGCATTTGTAGTATTTTTTTATTACTTTAGCTAAGTAAGTATTTTTGAAAAATTTAAACCGAATGAATGGACTTTTGTAAAAATTTATCCCCCCCAACGCATTTGCACTCTGATCATGGAACTATATATACTAATATTTGAGTAAATGGGAATAATGAATAATTGATACTAAAACATGTTACTATAAAAAATGTCGCAAATTAGTCAAAAGTCCATGAAACTCGAGTGTACCTTGCGTTGCCCTTCGCAGCAGAAGACACACGATTAGGTAATTCCTTTTTATCAGCAACACGAAATATTTACTAGATGAACCTAAAACGAGGTAAAAATAAAGCAGCAGCATTAAGTTAATTTTCTATCTGGATCCGATCATCCGACTACCAATTGTTGCTGTTACTGCTAGATATTATTATGTTTCTCTAATATTTTTGGTAGTTTTTTATTGCGTGATGTGATGATGATTTGACTAAAAAAGTGCAAATGTACTTATTCCTTCTTGCCCTTTGAGGGAATTATTATACATTGCGCTGCTTTCCTGTTTGGTTTGGAAGACTGCTGCAGGGGGATTATCCTGGGCGAATGTAAAACATCACATGATATATGATTGATAGTCATCATCACATCAGTAATATATAGCAAGTGAGTTAGAGATTTTGGTCGCATGTGTTCATTGTGTTCTGAGGGAAAGCTCCCACAACAACAAAGGCTCGGCTGAGGCTGAGGCTGATGATGAACTTGCAATGCCACCTTGACACCAAGAATGTAACCCTTTCCGGAGGAGCGGTTTGGGGAGTAGAGAATAGTGAGACAAAGAGAGATGATACGACGCAGGTTGACAATTTTCCACGTTTGTATAATATAATACATACCATTTTTACACATTTTTATGCAATTTTCGCAAGTATATGTTGTTGTTGGACTGTGTGGCTTGATAGAAATATCCTTCCTGTAGATTTATCGCATGCTTTTGATTAATTTCTTTCTGCGGTTTGGTCATTCTGATCTGATCATGATTATTTTTGCTCATTAAATATGCAACAGGCCGAGGAGCGAGTGAGTCACCCCGCGGCGCGTGCGTGGCCATGATGCAGCTCTTTCTCACTCAGCAGTTTAAGGACTGGTTAAAAGAATTCAAAAATGAAAATTTTGAAAGTACACGAAACAAAGGGAAATATTATAATGTAGTCAATAATATCATCCGAATGTGTCATTTTTTTCCAAAGGAAGACGTTTATGCTTTTATTCCGGAAATAAATAATATCTGTTCATTGCATTTACATAATATATTATGTAAATGCTATCCGGTGCAATAAAGAAGCATGCGTTGCTGTTGCGAACCCTCCGTCCGACTACATTAATTAAAATGTCACACTCACGATACGTGAGAAACGTGTGTCTCTTTTTAGTTTGCCAACCGGCTCACCAGGATCCTTCATTTAGATTTTTAGATTCAGTGGACTGTGGACCACTCAGAGCCGCCTACATTCAGGGCGAAAGGGGAATCATGCCCAAAACTCCATACGATGCTCCATGAGTTCCGCAACTGCTGGAATGTAAAATACCTTCGACAAGGTCACAGTGAGATGAGATGATCGCTGCGAAATTCATTCCATAAGAGTGGATCATTCAGATTATTGACACTCGCTGACATTTTCGCTACATGACCAGCAGCTCTCACTAAACTATTTCACGTAACCCATCATCCCATCCACTCATGCATGGTGTGGAATTGGGGGGCACAGAAAAAAATACTACTGAAGTTGTTGAAGCTTATTCGATATACCACCCGCAATGTCTCGTTGGTGGGGGGTAGTTTTGCAAAAATGACGTGTCGTTTCTTAGAATAAATTGCAGCATTATGTCACCCGTACCAGTACCACACAGGATGACATTTGGCTGGGTGGCCTAAAAGTGTTTAATAATTTTGGGATTTGGATGTGGTTGTGGCAGTGAAGACCAGGAACGCGACGTGACGGAAAATTAAATGCAGCTGTATTGCAGAAATCATCAATATTTTAAATGAGGAAAGTCGACTTATGATGACTGTTGATCTGATTTACTAAATTAATTTTCGCCATAATAAAATCACTTATGTTTAGAGACTCTGTAGTCTGCAAAATAAAATTTACGAGACGTGGAATGTTTTTTTTGTATTTTAAATTGATTTGATTCTTGTGAAAATGTGTTACATAATAGTTACTCAAGGACATGCAGGCGCATGGGGGCAGTCACAACTCCAAGATCCATATTTGTCAAAGTTGAATGCAGCGTCGTCAAGATAAACTCCACCTCCTCCAGGAAAGTCATTTATCAAAGTTTCACGCTATCCCTCGTTTCGCTCCCGGTCAATTCCCCCCTTGGACAATTCCCCCCTGCGACAATTCCCCCCTCGGACAATTCCCCCCTGCGACAATTCCCCCCTCGGACAATTCCTCCCTGAGACAATTCCCCCCTCGGACATT
>JAANSN010005753.1:0-11786 GCA_036850665.1 Dicranocentrus wangi
ACTTAAAACATTATATTCTCCTCAGATATCCCTAAAAGGACCTTGAAAGCCACGAGTTATATTTTTTTTCTTCTACCCATACACAAATCCTCATCTCTCTCTCTCTCTCTCTCTCTCTCTCTATCCCACTCAATTTCACTCCTCTCTAGTCCAAATCTCCATAAAAAAATTACCAAGAAAATAATATAATTCTTTTCTATTTTACCTTTTCTCCCATCCACAGGTCCTCCTCCTCTCCCTTTTTCCACTTTCTTGAAATTGAATTTACTTTTACTACTACTACCATATATTATATGAAACCAAGTAATGCAGAAACGCTTTTCTTCTTTTGTTAAAAAATGGAAACTGGAAACCCAACAACAGAAATTGTTCTCTGGATAAACTACTACTTATATATAATTATTAACGAAAATAGGCTGGCGCAAAAACACACGGCCACCACAACACACACCAGACTGCTCCAACTTGCACCACGATTGACGACAGACTACAGACTACTGCTGCTTGCTGGAGTCAGGCAGTCAGGCTGAATGAATCTCGTGCTCCACGACGGGTTGGAGTTGGTGGATGGATGGAATGGAAGCCGCCTGGCTGAGTGAAGAAGTCTATTGATGCTGAGCGAGCTGCCAAGCTGCTCTTCAGCTGCTTTGCTGCTGTTCTGGCCTATATGTCTCCATGCTGACCAGCCAGAGATAGAGAATTTAATATATTATATGTATTTCTCTGTGTCTGTCTCTCCCTTCCTTTGCGTTTCGTTTGTCTCTGTGAATATTGTGATATTACTTATTTTGAGTTCGAGAATACGTATACTATGCAGAATGCAGACTATTGCATTGCAGACTAGCTATGTCAGAAATCAGAACCATGCATGATGATATAGTGCCAATGAAAAAGTCACCTAGACCTACACAGCAGCCTTAGTAACCTACAACATGTACACCAAGAGGACAGGACCACGACGACCACGAATATTTGGAGCGCACGAGTACCATAGGTATCGTATATATGTAGTATGAGGTTTGCTGCTTTTTTTCTCCCGTCGTGATATGAGATACAATACAAGATATGAAAATAATATTTAGCTAAGTATGTGCATTTATATATTTGATCAGGATGAAAAAAAGGTTTTCTTTTAGAAATCACTCTGGCATGGCGGTTTCCATGTAATATGAATGTGGCATATGCATGCGGGAAAAAAGTAGGGGAAAAAATTGGATCTTGGACATTTTTTTGTGTATTAGAATTAGGCTATTAAACTTACACACACTCCTTCCAAGTTTCCGCTTACGAAATTTCCTTTGGATATAATATTGAGTTTGGATTGCTGCGAAATGTTGAGAAACAAACCGTTACACCACAAATGTCGAAGAGAGTCACTGTTAGTCACTGCACCTGACAGCTTTGTAGAACCAAACCACTTGAAAAAAGTTCACTAGGACGATGTAGGCGTATTATTAAGTGTGCATTCGTTGGTATTCTTACGTAAAGATATGGATTCCTCCAGAGAAGAGTGTACAGGAATTAGGCCGAATATGAAGGGTTTATTGAGGCAACAAAGACTACTCACTACTCGGTTTTGACGCCGGTATTATTATTGGAGTCAAGTTTGTGTAAAAAATCAGGTCGTCGTCGGCGTAGTGTAAGCGACCATGTCAAGTAGACACTAATTTTGCGTGTCACACGTGTCGAAATAGGTAATTGTGGCCCCAAACGCCACGCCGATATACTTGGTATCGTTTGCGAAACGCGAAAAACTATATAAATTGGAGATGATGGGGATGGGGATGGGAATGGATAGACGGCTTGAGAGTTTCAGACTTTTTCTGAGAGTTCGTGGCTGCTGCTGCTGCTACGTGGCTATTACTCCACACACCAGACACGGGAATGGATTAATTCTAAATGCCGATTCAACCTGGTGATGATGATGATGATGTTGGGAGAACGGAGAACTCTGCTTCCAGTCCAGTGCAAAACTAGTTGTTCCTTCACATGCTTCATACAAGACTAAAAAGGAAAAGACGTTATCGCAGAAGAGAAGTGAAAGAAAATCCCCAAGTTGCCTGTTGCTTGCGTGAGATAGCAGAAAATGATGATGATGATGATGATTACTTAGAAGACAACTTTTCTACACAGTTCATGCTTGTGGTGGTGGTAACGTGGTAGATTTAGAAACGATGGCATACTGAATAATACCTACAAAAAAGTGTAAATGTAAACTAACAGCTCAAGGACTCTGACTTGCTGGCCATTCAAGCCATTTTGCTGCTCTTGAGGATGATGACGATGATGATGCGCACTAAATGTTATGAACATGTTAAATGTATTCGTATCCCAATGCCTGATTATATATATGTTTAAACGAGAGCGAAACCTTCAGTAAAAAAGGGTTACTGTTACTACTAAACTCATGATGATGGGTTAGATACGAACTGGTTGGCTGGTTGTGTGATTCTATGTGGAGAAGCTACATGAGCAAGTTGCTACAAGTAATTCATGCCCGAAAGTTACAGAAATGGGTTTAGTTTGAGAATCCTGGATTTAGTGTCATTACACATTAGTATATTTGTCATTTCATATTAATATGATTCAAGTACTTATTTTACTACCAATTAGTTTATTGCTGTACACGACCGGTCCGCAAACTCATGGAATTCATAAGAGTCAAATCAAAACCCCAAAATTTTGCAATTATAACCCAGACCTTTAAAAAAACCGGAATGCGATGTGGTTGTATATATAGGATGGTGGGATATGGGATAAGGATGATGTTGCAATATCTGAAAATACTTAACACTTTTGGCGTGTACAGCCGCGCAATGTATGTATATGGTAGCCGTAAAATTATGCATATTGTACGTGTCGGTATTGAATTCACTGCTATGCTGCTAGGATGGGCGATGACACGAACTGGAGAAAGAAGAATCTTTATCGGCTCGGCTCTATATCTATACGCATCTGTGTCTACGATTGTTGGTAATATTATTTGCTCAATTTTTTCCCCTTTAGTCGTGATATGGTTAATGATGACGAAAGCAAAAGTGAATTTTTGAACAGCTATCAAGCACGTTTTAAGACTTCATGCAATTCCCAGCCATATTTGCTAACGAAATCAACTGACGAGTTCACGACTATAGGTAGGTATAATATGTAATACATGTGTACAATTCGTACGGTGGACGGACGGATGTTGGATGTGTAGTGGCACATATCGTATATTATATATATGATTATGATATGATGAGGTTAATGGAAGTGGAATTTGTATTGTATGATGATGATACTTTACGAGATATGGAGTTTATTCACTTGACTGGAAATAAAATGTTAAAGGGGGAGCATGAGCATGCATGCATGCATACCACCAACAACTAAAAACTAGACTCACACGAGAAACCTGCAACAAGTAAGTATATAATGCCAACCACAACAAGGAATTACAACAAATCATGGGAAAACAGTTTTTGTCCAGAAGGTTCCTTCAAGTTCTTCTACGTGCACTACACACGACCGTAGTAGTAAATCAGAAAACATGTTATATTATGCTTGTTGTATTCCCTTTGTTTTAAAGCGGCTAGACTCATTGCCATTGCCAAGAGCAAGTCTTCTTTCCTTCACAAATTATATGGCGAAACTACTCTGGTATCCGTGTGAGTTTTAGACTCTCTATGTAGCATAGCCCAATGCAATGAATTCTATCAGCAAGTCCGTGAGATCAGAGGATGATGATGATGATCATGACGAACTACCTGTTTTGCAAGAGACTAATAACCTATGGCTGAGTGGAGAATTCCCCACTGACTACACCAATATCAATTTCAAACATTCTATGAGAATAGAAAAAAATTGAGAATACATATATCCATATTATACAAAATGGTATTTATCCTCCGCGAGTACTAAACATAACTATATATTATATATACCTTTATTAATATTTAAGATGATATGATGATGGGGCATATGTGGAAGTTGAAATTCATGGTCGCTGCATGCTCAATGTGGAAACTTCTTCCTCAATTACACCTCACCACCATGTTAGCCTAGACAAGTTCAAAACACTCATATATAATAAAATCTGATAAATAGAGTCGGTTTTGGGATTCAAACAGTGTAATTTTGAATGCAAAATGATTTTTAATGTAATTCTTAAATTCTGGGATTTCACATATCTCTTTTATTTTTGTATTTCAATGTCAAAAGACTCGAGAAATAATAATGCATAATAGGAGCTACACCTCCGGAAGTTAGTATAACGAGACAAGATCTTCTTATAAAATTATAACCCTTGAGTTTTGTGAATGTTCAACACCTTTTGTAAGGGGATGATAATATATATTTATGCGTGTCTGAAAAATTAAGAATTAGCTAACTAATGTCTTCACGCATCTCTCCGTTGCTTTTGTGCACAAGAGTGTGGATAATATGTAGATAGTCATGGCAAAATTATAGTTTCATGTCGTGTGCAAGTTCGCTGGGCACTTTGAGTGGACCTCATATGCAGCACAGTGAGACCAAAAAAAAAACTTTTTTTCTCTTTCAGGACGTATAGGTAAGGTAGAGAGGACTATGCAATAATGGAAAACAAATTGGATTTAGTAGCAGGAAAACGTTGGAGAAATGCACGTGTGTTCCAATCACACATTTTCCAAAGTTCATGGAGACTGAAAACTGTTATTTATTAAAGCATTATCAGCATTGCGTAAGTTCAAAACGAGGCAACAATTTAACTCGAAATTGGTACAGATAAGGGTTATCTATCTACGAAACTCATTGCTTCCCTTGCTGAAGTGAGATCAGGAGGCAATTCTGCCAGCGGGTCTATTGCTATCCTGAAAGCATTGTGATTTTTCCAGAAAATCAGGCAATGTGAATATTGTGAATTTTGGCAAGCTAAGAAGAGTTTTGAAAATTTGCTAATTGATAGTTCCACCGGAGTCATACATATCCACAATAACCCCGTTTGTTCGTAACGTACTTTTCTCCGATTGTTAAAGTTGGCGTTATTCGACCTTGTCTGTTTTACTTAGATATGAAAACATATTGTATGTAGCTGTTAATTGTCGGAAGCTGAATGCGGACTGGGATTTGGTTTGCGTAGTTGATTTTTATATGCTAATGCTGGACACTGGAAGGAATTCAGAAACAAATATAATTAGCAAATATGGTGAAACAGTCGTACTTTAGGATGTCGTCATTGGAAGTCATTTTCAGGGAACAGTGTCATTGGCTCTTCGGCATAGTAAACTGATACCCTTTACCTAGTACCTGTTTTGTGGAAAAGCTATGCTATGGGTTTACAGGAAATGCAAACAGTTTTGGCATCCTGCGGTCGACTCGACTCACTTGTGAGGCAATCATTATTGCAAAAGTATGCAGGCATATTGCAGATATACCTATACAAATACAAGGTAGTTAAGTTGTACAAGTCAGTTTTTTTGCTGTGTCGTCAATATATTTAGATGCGTTTCAGAACGACCTAATGAACTAGACTGTCGTTTGTGGCAGATAGATTAATAATATTATGCATTATATTACAATCCAATTCATGCATTTAGCAGTGCAAATAGTTTGTTGCAAAGCGGAATATACCGTGAACTGCGTACGCCTATGCTTCCAAGTACAACTTCCTTCAACCTGTAAAGAGTAAATCGTCTAAAAACGTAGCTCATACATACAACAACAATACTAATAATAAGAGCATAACTTGTGGGTCCAGTTGGTAACCGCTGACGTCACCAATCTAATGCTTACCACGTATCGTATTGTTGAAACTACTGGCTGTGATGCTGTGAACTACAATTATCTACATAGAATCACAGAACAATGCCACTTGAGGCACGGTAAACCCACGTAAATATGTTGTAGAATGACGTGTGACCATGTGCCCACGATACAGTATGTGCAGCACGTTTTACAAGTAAAGAATCCCCGAGAGAGCTGCAAATAAAGAAATGATGTGCAGCTCCACTCCACTCACAGTACCAGATAGATTCACAATCTGTTGAAGCCATAAGATATGCGAAAACGAATCATTTCTTACGTTACTAATTTTGATTACAGAAAAAAAAATTCCCAGCTAACTCATCTTTTTCCTCTTTTAAAAATTCATGCTTATGCTTACGAAAGTTCACAATCACGACTATGATGAAGCAATAAGATAACTCTAAGGGAAACTACTTGTTACTCGTATGAATGGAAAGGGAGTAAACTATCGTAATAGATTTTCTCTTTAGGTCCGCTGAAATATAGTTCGGGATACTGACGCAAAGCCGCTTTTATAAGTTTTCCGTTCGTGTCTCCCACCCAGGTAGGAAAATTTTTATGCCAATGGAAAAATGGCAAATTAATACGTAGTGAAGTGTGAGTAAAAATGAGCAATATTTCCTAGAGTCACTTTAGAGGGAAATCCCAGCATGAACATTGGGGATATCATCATCATCATCTTCTCCATGTCTGCACATCAGCCTGCCTAGCACATCTGTATAAAATGGAGCAATTTTATTTGATGGTGCAATGGACAACTGGAGTGATGTGCTTTCTGACCACAACTTAACTACTAACTGTCCGCCTCGATATTATCCACTCTCGGAATCTATTGGTGTAGAAAAGTAAAAATAATTCAAGTCTCAAACTTTGTTTGGAGATTATTTTGTAGGTAGAAATTTAAGATATGTAAGCCCATGTGTAGGCATTTTGTTCCTGCACGCTTGACCGCAGTAGCTAACTCTAGAATTCGACCTAGACGAGTCCTGAAACTTATTGTTGATATTATTTAATACCTGCAAAAATTCTCCATCGGAGTTTAAGGCCTGAAATATGTTTCCCTTTAATTTGAGACCGACACTCCATTAGTTGGTATAATTGGGGAGCGGATACGTAGGCTGTGTCTGGAAATAGTCTAACAATAACAATAACTAATCGTAAGTGTAAGTAATTTGATTAGAGTAGTATAATTATGCATTAGTTTTGCCTGACGGATCATATAGGATTGAACTTGTGTTGATGGGTTAAGTGTAGATGATTTATGTTTGCAAAAGTAATTTTCAAGGCTAACAGTTTAAATAAGATAACGTACCAAAGACAAATGTCATTGTACTGCTACTACCACGGCATCATCATGATGCATTACCTGGACAGTTGTAGGATAATCCTCGTGCAAACTCTCAACTCTGTATGCATGTGCATTTGATTTTTAAACTAATAGTAGATTGTTATCGTCAGCGCAGCGTCGTCGGCCAAATGAATGAGTGAAACATAGATCATCATGGTTGATGCAATGCACGTAACACATGGGGAGTCAGCTTGCATATATACAGGTAAAAACTGTGTGGCAAAAAAAAATCCATATGGTCTTATTGCCTTTAGTACTACTGATCTCTATTCAACAACTTTTTTCAGTTGTCACGTTGTTACTCGTCGAATATCGTCCAGTCATTCCTTTGAGTGTTGTTGTGATGCAATCAGTTTGCCAGCAAGTGGCTTTCCAATTCCAACCAAGATTAAATAGGTGTTTTAAAAGGCACAATTATTACACCTTGCCTGGCTTTTGCTCAAACGCAACAACGATATGAAACGCTTGAGCAACACCTCTAGAACCATAATATTTCAACATTACCGAATATAATAAAAATGGAAGCCTAAATTCGAGTTTAGCCATTTTTTCTCTGCGTGAAACAAGAGAGGTATCCATATAAATATATACCAACCAAACCACCAACAACACCCCCGTAAAATAACCATTTTGATTGTATGTAACCCCCTCTCTAAGCTTAACCGGAGCGGAGTCAGCTAAAGTGTATAAATACAAATATTTCTCACGTAATGTCAGCTTCACATATATATTATTATGCTGCTGCAGCAGCATCCAAAGAAAGGAGTCTATTTGCCTATTTTATCCAGCCAAAAAGCCAACCTCCCTTTGTCAGTTTTGCGTTTTTATAAGTCAAGGCCACCACAGCAGCAACCAGCCATCCCTTGTTTCGTTGAGTCGAATCGAGCTGTAGCATGCAAACCCGATGAGTTCATTACGTCATTTTTTTTGCAAAACTTGAGAGATCAAAATAACCATCAAGGATAAATTTTGAAAAAGTGGATGAGTTTGTGTGCAGCCCAGCAGCCAACAACACAGCAAGCGGACGGAATCACTATGATTACATAAATGACGGATCAAAGTCTAACGTGTATATGTAGTCTTGCATGATGACAACATCTCGATCGTCCACTCTACTAATCAGCTTCACTCTGGAAACACAATAACGAATATTATCCCGAAGGAATACATGTCAGTCGACCCATCATCATCGTTATCCAGTTTTGGCATACACAGCCATCATCATCATCATATCAGTCAGCCAATATGTGTGTTGCATTGCGTTGCAGCATTGTGTCTAGTTTATGCAACACTTCATTTCATACTACTGCTACTGCTAATGTATCAATCCAATCACCTCCCTTTCCAACTTGAGTGTATCTCGCGTTGGCAAGTTGTCCCTGACCATGGCCATGATTACGTGGCGTCGCTGGAGAGTTCATTGAAAACCAGCATTAATTCAATACTCGCAACGTGTACTTACTTAATTTAATGTAATATTCATACGCATACACTTTGTGCTGCACAAACGTATATTATTTAATAGTAGTAAGAGTAAGTGGACAACACGACTGGTTAACTTTCGTCTTGCCTAACTAACTTGAAAATATATTATGGCATGTATCCAGCGTGGATGAAATGAAAACTCAAAAAAAGGTTCTTGCATGCTTGCCTATAAATATATACTCACGCAGGCAAGTTTGATTGATTTCAATTTGAAATCTTGCATTTCAACATTGTGATAGGCAATAAATACACACTTTTTCCGTGACTTTTTTGCTCATCGTAGGTCCAGAGCCCATGTAATGCTTCGTTGTTGGTTGGACGTACCTAAACTAGCAACTAGTAAGTATGCGAAGGTATTTTCTCTATTTTCAATAGTTACAATAATTTAGACGATAAACTCCAATACATACTTATGCGTAGTTAAGGCTTAAAACCGTTAAAACATAACTCCATGGACGATATGTCAAGCTGATTAACGCTAGCGTAATACTATAAAGTTATATGAAATAATACGACTATTACATAATCAGTGGTTATGGACGTAAATTATCAATCATATGATATGCATGTAAAGTTGCATTGATTACTGGAATTACATAGGTATATTGTCAACCAACACGTTCTGGTTGGATGATGCGAATGCGAAGTAATATTAACACGGACGATATAATAATGTATTTCTGTTCGTTCGTATATTATACATGTATGTTAATGTATTTTATTTTATTTATCCCAAGGTTGCATGCGTGCAGTCGCAGTCACTATTTTACAAATAAAGTCAAACATTATTTCTATGGTCAACCAGTCGATTTGCTTTCATCTTCATTCAAGGAAAAGTAAAAAATGTTGCTAAATGTGTGCAGTTCTTGCTACGTCAGCTTTGCGATTCTTCTCATTCCCCGTCCCCATTCTATGTTCTGTGTTGCGTTGTCTGCATTCTTCGTGTTTTAATGGTCCTCCCAAAGAAGCACAAAAAACTTTGTATTCCAGAGACCGGTTTGGAGTTTAGTAGATTTGGAGCGATGTAATGCTGCGTAGTGCAAATATTTTGAAAAAGAAATCTCTCTGTTTCAGTTTGGCTTTGTGCGAAGGAAACACATACTTAATAGCCAGCGGAAAGTGTGGAACAGATTCACAGTCAAATTCATTTCTACCAGTTTTATTGTGTTTTCAGAGACCTCTTTCCGCACAATCGTTGATCGTACGCAACTGTGTGGAAAAATGGATATACATATTCTAAGTACTTGGATAAAAATAACTTTTTATTTTTTTTGTTTAATTTCTCTAATTGAAACCTGAAACTTGTATCCTGAAAGAAATTTGATACCACAAACTTGCTTTTGAACCGACGACGCTATCATATAACTAATTGTAAGGATTGACGCAAGTTGAATTTATACAATTAAGAGACTGACGACAGTTATGAAATTGCAAAATATTTTGATCCTGGTCAAACGTCAATAATTTGCTCGTTTGTTTGTTACAAGTTGTTAACCCAATGAAGTCACAAGTGACGCAGGAATTGCAGCCGTCAACGTTGTCACAACCGCAATTGCACATTAGTTTTATTGAGAGCACAATTGATTCCTTACAAGTCCTCTGGCTGGACGTATGTCCTTGCTAAACTAAACATTTACATCATTGAATTCATTATTGGATGTTGTTTCAAGTCCAAGTAGACTTTGGTCAAAGTTTGTTTGGATGTATGCGTAAATCAGAAATATGATATCAAAATTCATGCAGAATTTAAAATGAATGCTGGTGGATGCTTCATATGTGATTGGAGCTTTCTCTGTTTTTATAAATTTCGTCCAGTTGAGACAAGGTACCGTGCAGTCCCATCTATATATGAAAAATGAAAAATTAATTAGTAATTTTACTGTTTATCAATAATGTGCCCAGAGTGGCGAGTGGCGATGCACTAAAACTGATAATAATTGTGTCACTATAGGTATTCGTAATAGTTGAATATTATAAGCGTGTACATTGCAGACATTACTGTGTTTGGACACCTTTTCGTTTTATAATAACATATTTGTTAATGAAATTATGCAAGATAATATATTTTATAAAACTAAACTTACAAGCTCCGTTGCAAAAAATGACGATGGATATACTGGAAACGAATCTAGTCGAACAATTTAATTTACGATTGATTGATTGATGGATTACGAATATTACTTAAGGTTAAGTAAATAAATTGTATGACAGCTAAATAGCTATAGTATTTATGTTTCTTTAGTACGAGGGATGGCATCCCGTGAAAATACGCCTTTTAAAAGAATTTTTATAAGTTTACGAACAAGCATTGGAGGAAACACAAACAGTGAATTGACTCCTGCGTTGGAGCAAACGGCTTGGTATTATAATTCTGTTCTACAGTCAAAATTAAGATCGAGAAGCAGTGCAAAATTTGAACAATATGTTGAATGGAAAATGTCTGAAAGATAAAATTTGCAACAGATTTTCGCTGTCACAAGTCCACACAATTCAGCGCACTCCTGCACTTAATCCGTAAGCGGAACAAGGTGGAATGGCGTATGTACCTGGATCACCGTCATACTACATAGTATTACCAAATCCTTTTACTTCCTGCGTCTATAATCTGTTTATAGTTTACGTTTCTCAAAGTTTGATTACGCGTACATGACACGCTAATTAATTATTGACGCAATGTAACTGGAAAATATGCGTTAGACAATCATGTCACATAATATGTAATGTGCGATATGCATAATCATTACGTATTTCAACAACTTACAATCCTAGAAAAATAGCATAAGATAGTATAAAGTATTAACGAGTAAACGTATAACATCTATATGCCATCGTAATAATCCAGATATCAACTAATCCCTCATAGCCAGAGCTGTCATATTTCAGCAAATTTCTGCGTAATATTTTTGTGCAATTTTTTAGTGTTCTGTAATCATTTCACACTCTACAAAGATGAAGAAAGAAATCCAGTAATTACTGTAGATAAGGAAAATAATTTTAATTGGAGAGTTAGGTTCAGATTAATACTACCGACTTTCCACACTGTTCTTCCGGAGTCATCACCTTCCGCATTTCTCAGAAGGAGAATGCTCTGCGTGAAGGACACTGGTCGTCAACCGCCTGATGTTTCTTATCCATGATGCCATTGTTGTCATGCTCTGGTTATCCGGAGATGTGTGCGTGTATATAAAAG
>JAANSN010005754.1:0-11783 GCA_036850665.1 Dicranocentrus wangi
AAAAAAAAACATGAAATGATGAAAAGAGAATTGAAAACAAAAACCAGACCTTTTGAGTTCATTGTAAGCAAATGCATGACCCGCTTTGTCAGGACAACATTCACCGGTGCCCCTTTGACCCCAACAGCTTTTAGTGTCGTCACCAGATCCACCACACTCGCATCCAAAGGGTGGGTCCGATGGAATGACCACGCCGGCCCCGGGGATGTAGTAGTTAAAGAATTGGAAGCTTTTGGGTCGTCCTTCATAATCCACCTTGTTTTCAACATGGATGGTTGGCTTGCGACCGGTGATGTTGTTCATGTGCGTCTCCCAATTCTGTCCAAACAAAAGAAAATATATTATGATTATGATCGTCAGGAGGACAATTAAGTATTTTAGTGTACATAAATTTTTGGAAATTGGAAATAACTTGATGAACGAAAATGCCATACTTTTAGCTCCTTAACTTGGTCAGTTTCAACCAAAATCAGCATCAGCTGCTTTTTCAACCCCTGAATCTTCCCGTGTCCACGTTTTCCCTGAATAGAGACCTCCTCCAGCGTCTTTTCCACCTGGGACAATGGCCATGCGGATTTTACCGGTTTCGGAACACTTGCTCCCAATTCTGAGGCAACCTCCTAAAAATCAACATATAATATGAATTTGTGAGCAATAATTAATTTTTTGTAATTGAGATTTTAATACTATTAAGATGTAGTTAGTCAACTCTCAAATTATAAATCTTCAATCTTACGTCAAGTTCCGCCTGTGACGGAAGTTTTCCAATCCCTCCCAAGTATTCTGTCAACCTAACATGAAGGGGACGGGGGTCAGGAGGAACCAGGGGTAAAGTTGGAGGACGCCGTCGCGGTCGACAACCCCTTCCAATGCCAAGATTGGAATTGGACGAGTCTTCTTCCGTCGTCGTGCTCTTGAGTTTTGTTGCCTCCTCCACCATTTTCTTACGCTCCAGGTAGAATCGGACTAGCTCCTCCGCACAGTGCTTCAAGTTGGTCAGCGGCTCCCAAGTGTTGGTGGTGGAATCCCAGCCCTTCCACTTGATCAGGTAGCGGTGACCACCTCCGCCAGTCCGTTTGTAATCTTCGATACTTTCCACCTCCCATTCGCCGTCGGCATTGGGTCCGGGCAAAGCTTCAACGATTTCATCTGACGGTGGTGGTGGTGGTGCTGATGGTGGTGGCGTCACTACTCTGACACCAGCTGCTGACCTACTCCTCCTCACAGTGCTTCAAGTTGGTCAGCGGCTCCCAAGTGTTGGTGGTGGAATCCCAGCCCTTCCACTTGATCAGGTAGCGGTGACCACCTCCTCCAGTCCGTTTGTAATCTTCGATACTTTCCACCTCCCATTCGCCGTCGGCATTGGGCCCGGGCAAAGCTTCAACGACTTCATCTGACGGTGGTGGTGGTGGTGGGGTCACTACTCTGACACTAGCTGCTGACCTGTGAATGAATATAATTAGAAAAAAACAAATTTCATCAAAATCATGGCCCTCTGGCATTTCTGCGGATATGCCGGTTAATAATTAGTTTTTTTGACTTTAATAAAACTAAAATTATAATTTTACTAACTCAGTTGACGACGACGACGACGCCGGAGACGACGACTCTGAAGTTGGAATCATCGGCAGACTCCCATTGTCAATTGAAGTCAATGGCGACGCATCATTATTGCCGTTCCCGTTCGTCGCCATCCTCCTTCTTATCGAAGGTCGGTCACCAGAGTCCGGGTTGGACCTCTTACTACTGGAGGTTAATAATTAGTTTTTTGACTTTAATAAAACTAAAATTATAATTTTACTAACTCAGTTGACGACGACGACGCCGGAGACGACTCTGAAGTTGGAATCATCCGTAGACTCCCATTGTCAATTGAAGTCAATGGCGGCCCATCATTATTGCCTTTCCCGTTTGTCGCCATCCTCCTTCTTAACAAAGGTCGGTCACCAGAGTCCGGGTTGGACCTCTTACTACTGGATGGAACTACATCCGGGTCCTCCTCCTCCGCCCCCACATTATCCTTTGTCGCCCTTTTCCTGGTGGTCATTATTGGAAAATCTACTGTAGCTTCTATTTCCATGACCTCCTCGGTAGCCATGACCCTGTCGTTTTCGCTCTCGCTAACACTTTGTTGAGTTGTTGTTGTTGAACCCCCAGAGGAAGAATTATTTCGGTTGAAAGTCAACTTACTAGTCGGTATTTCAAAATAGTTTGGCTTTTTTACAAAAGTACTACTGGTTGTCGAAAAAAGCCTTCAAAATACGCAGAAATAAGACATTATTGAGACCAAAATGTTTTGCAATTCAATCGATTCCGAGCTGACTCACAATCAGACGACGCGACGACGAGGAAATAGAAGGAAAAGCGATAATGATATGATGATTCTGGTCGGCACCTTTTTCTCTGTATGCGTGGGGCACGTTGCGACTCGGAAGTGTTGTTTCAGATGAGCGTCTGGGCCGTCTGGCGTCTTTTCAGATTTTCCTTTGTTTATTCGACAAAATTGAGTCATTTCTCATTTCAGAAGAATCCTCTTCTTGTGATTTGTGACTAGCTTAAATTTATAGACAACAATGAAAGAAAACACGTTTATAGTGCATTTTATGTAATTTGTATAATATTATTCTCAATTCCTTTACAAAATTACATATTATACTATAATACATTATATACAGACACATTTTGTTTGTTGACAAATAATGTACATTCAATTATCTTGTGTCAAATACCTAATTCGAAAGCGATTCACCAAACTAACAATAAAGCGAAGGGTACCTGTGTCACACATTAAGGCCGGCATGGAACTTGGTAAATAAATAACCAGATCCCGGGTTGGATCTCTTACTACTGGATGGAACTACTTCCGGGTCCTCCTCCTCCACATTTTCCTTCGTCGCCCTTTTCCTGGTGGTCAATGGAAAATCTACTGTAGCTTCCATTTACATGACCTCCTCGGTAGCCATAACCCTGTCCTTTTCGCTCTCGCTAACACTTTGTTGAGTTGTTGTTGTTGAACCCCCAGAGGAAGAATTCTTTCGGTTGAAAGTCAACTTACTAGTCTTCTTAGTCTTGCTCCTCATGATGGTGGACATTTTTTTTCCTTTTATTCTTAGTTGACCACAAACGAATACTTAACAAAAATAATAATTATTATTTAACTTTTAATATTTAACTATAAGAATAGTTTGGCTTTTTTAAAGTACTGGTTGTTGAAAACAAGCCTTAAAACAAGCAGAAATGAGGAATTATTGAGACCAAAATGTTGACTGAATGACTGACTGAATGAGAGGACCAACGAACGACCAACCAGTTTTTTGCAATTCAATCCATTCCGAACTGACTCGACTTCACCTAAAACGCAAATGATATTGCTTGGTTATATTGCATGCATGCCGCACGGCACACGCTGTCATTGCCATGCCATAATATTATGCCACATGCCACTGCACTGTCAACTGTGTTGGATGGAGGCAGACGATTGGGGTTGGATGGAACGCCTCGCCATATCGCCACTAAAATTCGCCTCTCCGGCACCGTTCTTTGTCATTTCCAGTCTCACATCATCAGTGGTTACCTCCATCCAGTATTCATTTTTGGTATAACCCCTAAATTCGGAACCGTATGTTTTCATTTTGTAACTCAACCATTCTCCCTTATCTCGATAATATGCAAATGAGATAATAAAGAGCAATCATCATCATTTGAAAATCATGTAGCAGTAAAACGAAAACACTCGGTTCCGAATTTAGGGGTTAGCAAAAATGAATACTGGATTTCCTGCCTCCTGCCCTTGTCGGCCCTCTTGGTACATAATTCAACGTTCGCCTCTCCAGCACAGAGTGCGCAATGTTCAGGTATATTTCCGTACACTCATTCCGTCGAACCGAGGCTGCAACCAAAGCAACCAGTTTAAATGATGGACTTATTATATTGTATGTGTGGAGTTGAAACTAACAAAGCATTAGGTAACAGTTGCGTTTGCAAAAATCTGGCCTCAGACTTTGATGGGAAAATATAATATATATTCTAATTTTAAAATGCTCAAACTGACTAGGGATAGGTAGTTAAAATTATTAAATTCGAATCTATCTATTATATTGGTTTGAATAAGCTTAAAATTGATTATTCAGTGAGGACAAATTTTGCTGTAAATGGTTCGAATTTAGGTTTCCAATGGTTTTCAAATTGATGACTCTTGATATGATGATTTGAAATCAGAGACATTATAATTCGAACATATTCAATTTTAGCTCATTTCAGTATATTCAATGATAATAAAAATACTGATTACAACATTTGAAATCCAAGCTCATCATTGAAATTTGTAACCAGCAACCTTCATGACTGTTCCAGACTTAATTTAAACCGTTTGCAGAAATTTGGCAACCATTAGGAATTACTGGCTTGGAATTTCGAAATCCATATTTGAATCTTCAGAATGAAATCAGTGATGCGGGAAACCTTTGCAACTGAATTTGCAAGCTAAATCCTTAACCATTTATATTGGTTTGCTATACTATCAACATTGAGATTCAGTAGAATTTTAACGTCGACATTTGGGTATGGTGTATGGTCTAACAGGAGATTATTATTTGGAAAAACTAGTGGTCGATGGGATAAAGCTGGTAATATGTCAAGGAATGCAATGCACACTACGGGGTGACGTCCCAACAATCTAATTCCTAAGTTGTAATCAGCTAATCAGCACTAGTCTAGAAAGGACCCTGTGCTGGAGAGGTTGCGTCAAGTGCCAACGGATCTTCACTTGTGACTAATAGCGTCGATGCTGATGCTCCAGCAAAGAAAGAAACGTCACACAGACGAAACAACAACAGCAGCAGCAAACACTCATTCATTCATTTTATAATACGCGGTTAACATGTCGGTGGTTCCGGTTGTCCACCGCTAGATGGCAGACGAGTACCTGTCTCGTCTCTACAGCAAACTTTGTTGTTTGATGAGAGTTGATGAACAAAGTCTAAAGACCTTTGCTAGCGTATCGTCGGGAAACGTGATTCAGGTATTACCATAATTTTTTAGCATGTTTTGGAAAGATTTTGTTTCCTGTCCTAAATTAAAATAAATGTTATAGATTTTTCTATGCAGAATATTACATTTAAACTTGTTTCAGATCACTTGTTATTATTGACTTTTGATGTGACTAGACTATGTTTAAACGTAATATTATAAACACTGAAGGCTGATAGAGGTTTCCAACATACATATTATGCATATTACGCAACTTCCAGCTTGCTTGTATTCCAAAAAATGTCACTAATTTTCAAAAATCTACAATTTGAATTAATCAGGTATAGCAATAACTTTTGCCAAGTTTGCGTAACATATTTGTAATATATTTCAAAATTTGTAGTCACTGAAAAAAGCGGTAAGTTTCAATGTAATGTTCGAAATCTTGGGTCGGGGTAAAGTTGATTTAGAATTTTAGTCCCAGACCGTTGTAACAACTGACTAGATTTACACTCAACAATTCTATTTAACCACAGGTTGTGTTTTGACGGTAACACATGCATTTAAAAATAGCGAATTCATGCTAATTTTTGACAATTCTGGAAATCGTTTCCCGACGTATCCGGTTTGTTTTAAATTTACCTGATTCATGCTTAGAAACTGTATGATAGTTTAGTTGCATGTTACAGTGGTGAGATCATAGGAGTTCACACTTACTGTTTATGATGAGGATACTGAAAGGATGGATACCGCGACGTTTGGGTCATGTAAATCCTTCACTTTGATTTGCTGAGAGATGACGCACCGAAATCGGGATTAAAAAATTGTGGTCGCACACAACTATTTTTCTGTGCAGGTTTGCAATAAGGCACACACAACAGTAAATGACTATGTGACACCACAATGTGAAATAAGTTGATAGGAACAGATACTACAATGTTTGTGAGCATCAAGCTCAAAACCCAAACTGCAACTAAATCTAAATCCTCACGATCCGTCAAAATTGTCAGCATTTACTCTTATCTTCTTCTCCTTCTCGCTATCCTACATTGCGCGCATTATTCTATCCTAAGCAGTATAGCATACCCAACGTGAGTTACATAATTGTTTTGTCCTAACAGTCCTAAGAATGTTACTCTTGTTTCTCAAACATGTAGAGTAAGCATTTTTTATCGACATATATTACGAATGGTTTAATGATAGACCTGTCTTCATAATATGCTTAGTTTCGTTGCTCAATGCATTAAAATATCATGTTTCGCCTCCCTCATAAAATGCACAAGTTATGTTTACTATGTGCAAAAATGATATGTACACATATACTCAATCTTGCACAAACATGACATTTTCTTTAGTTGCTTTTTTCTTGCGTCAAGTAATCATTTTATTACCACAGATATTTTAAAGGTTAAGAATCATTTAGGAATGAGTAGCTATGTGGATCTAATATGAAATGTATAGTTGGAATATGTATATGAAAAATGTGGGATTATTCTTTGTATTTTCAATTTTAAAGGTTGAGGATCATTTAGGTATGAGTAGCTATGTGGATCTAATAGGAAATGTATAGTTGGAATATGTATATGAAAAATGTGGGATTATTCTTTGTATTTTCTAATACCAAGAATGAATGAAGCGAGAGAGAATTTTAGCTTTTGCTTGAAGTATCATGACATCATGAATAAGCTTACGATGAATGTTTTAGACATGAACTAAACTTTTTAAATTCATTTTCCCGAAAAAGGATTTCAGTAAAGGACATACTACTGACTGACCACTCCTCGTTGTAGTATTCCGGTGAGGATTTAGAGTTGGGAGGCGAATCTACGCGTTGTGTCTTTGTGATGGTTAAATAATGAATGGCAATAAGCACAGTGAGCTTGTCGTCAATCGAAACCCAACAACCGGTTTCAAAATGTTTATTCATCTTCAGGCTGAGGAGTAAAATATACATGACAAATGATTGAACTATTGTTTATTACTTCAAATTCAATTCCATTAATTATATTAAATATTTGAATTCAAGCACGATTAAAATGTTATGCCTAATTTTAAAGTAACATTTACCTAGGATTTGTTTATATTAAATATTCTATACAATTATTTTGAGCGGATGCTTATTTTTGGAAACCCAAAAATAGACAATTTGCTTGCTTGTGTGTACACTTCCGTTTTACTAGATTTCATGTTTCTCTGAACCACGTGAATGTGAAACTATTTATTAAATTGTTTGTAAAAACACTTTTACAATTTTGACGCACAAAACCTCGTATTTATGTGATTATCTTTAAAAAATAATTATGGCGTAAACATGTTTGTTAAAAAATAGTGACCGTTGACTACAAGCATTTAATACCGATTTTGTATGCAACGTTCGACTTTTTGTGCAACAAATCACATGAAATGTGGCCAACATAACCAGTGACCAAATAGCCTAATTTGCATAATTTGCATAACTGAACGGTTTACTATTGGACATGGATGCTAGTTGTTAGTAAATACTTCGTAGTTATGTGGAAAAGAGGGTCGACAACTCGAAGCGATTTCATTAGCACAATAAAAGCTTGAAGTATTTAGGTCGAGAGCATAATCGGAGCATAATTTGTAAGTCAGCATTGAAAAACATCGGGATAATTTTCGTAATTCATAACATGATGATTCCTTTGGAGTCAAACTCAACTCAAAATTGGACAAAATAGCAGAATTGTAGCGATTACTGAATTTACGAATGACGAACTACTTGAATGTAATAGCTTGCACTGTCAGTCATTTGGGTATCAAATTAGATGTTGCAGCTAATCGTAATTGAACTTGGATTGATGCTTGAACCGCAAGATTACATATCAAAAACTATTAAATTGAAGTAATTTTTAAAATAATCACAAATTCCAATATTGCAAAAATAGCACTAATTTGGCCACAGCATGTCAGCACTTCTTTGGAAGCTAAAGATTCAGCACATTTCAATTTCCTTAACCAAATTGGTACTTTGTAACAGAAAAGCTCGAGTTCTTTAGAGTGCCTTTATTCCTTTTAAATCTCGATTGGGTAAACTATTAGGAATAATTTCAGCAACTAACCACCAATTTTTGAAAATCCCTGGGAGCAAGCTGGATCAGGGATTTTATGCTGATCCCTGCTAAATTTTCAGGGATTTTTCCTGCTGATCCCTGTTTTCGATGTTTTTCAGGGATTTTTTATATCCCTTTCCCCCTGTTTTTCAGGGATTTTTATGAAATAAGCAAAAATTAAGCTAGCCCTGAAACTTTGCTCTAGAGCGCTCCCAGGGACAAAAAAATTCAGGGATTTTTCAAATCCCTGCGTCTCCTTTTGCAGAATTTGCTCCTGGGACAAAAACTTTTTTTTGCACCCCCGAATTATAATATAGCAGGTATCTGGTTGATAATTTAAAATCAATTCATATAATGACATATATTCATATTTGATAATTATAATAAAATTCAAATTAAGGTGAGTACGACGAGACGCTCCGACATTCGGGAAGAATCAAAGAGGTAAATTATATTAAGAGTTACTCTAACTAGGATCGGTTTTGGATTGAAAACTCCATTTGAACATGGCAACTTAACTCTGTATTAGCAGCCATTCCACAAGGTTCCACAGAGATTTCGTTTTTTATTAGTTTGGATTTTGTATTTAATAGTTCCTAAAGCTGACTGTAATAAAGTATAATTATGTGCTGCATTAAAAAAACTTTAGCTACACTTTTTAGTATTTGCGTAATTAGTGTTGAGTCTGGCATTCTGAAACGAACATAATTTACATTTCCATTAATTTGAACACAATCAATTTACACGGCAAAATTCTAAGATAGGAGCAAAGCCCACATAATATGCCTTTAATCACCATGTTTCTGAAATAGAGACAAATATTTGCTAAACAAATTGAATTTGGATTTTCTACATAACTTTGGAGTTTCCCAATAGCCAGTATTCATAAAATTCAAATAATTAGCATAAATAAAACTTCTACTGCTGGAAAATATAATATACGCTATATTTATTAAATACTTGGGTAGTAGGTGGACGAGAAAGTCGAGTATAAATGAAGCGCAAATTAGGCTATTTAGCGCAATTCAAAAATCAGCCAAAATTGAACAACATGGGCACAATTTTGCTTCATACTAAAAAAGCTGATCCCGTCGTAGGCCGTATGTCAGTAGTAGATTATAAATAATATGCCCAAATTCGACAAATTGTACTAAATTAGCAAAATCACAGCAATAACTGATTTCAGTGGAAGTCAGACAATTTTTTTGTAAATAATAGCGGGCGTTGTCAGTTCTTTTACAATAAAAAAATGTTTTGGATCTAATCGCCTGTAGAATAAATTTTAATGTTGAACATCGAATAGAAATATATTTTCAAAAAAACGTAATAAAGCATAATTTTAAAATGATAGACTATCCATCAATTGCTAAAAAAGCATTGATTTGAACGCCGTAATCCACGCGAAAACATTAGCAATTAGCATTAGAAATTGTTTAGCAAAATCATATAAATGTTTCACGTCTGAAATGCTTCGAAATGACATTTTTAAGGGTAAATTTCAAATTTAAAGCCGAAGCCTGCGTCAGTATTATCCTTGAAAGCCTGCCGACAATTATACATCTGCTCCACATTTCAATTTCTTTAACCAAATTGATTTTTTCAACATCAATTGATTTTCATAAAACTTGCGGATAAGCCATTCATTCTCCGTTTGGTAGACTATTTTAACAATTTTGGCAACCGGCAGCAGCCACCAATACTTTATAAGCCCTTTCTTCCTTGAGACAACTCAAATGACGGTAATATTTATTCCAGGCGACGAGGAGGAGGAGGAGGAAGCCAGCACGCCAGGGAATGCATTCCACTGCTCCACATTTCAATTTCTTTAACCAAATTGAATTTTTCAACATCAATTGATTTTCATAAAACTTGCGGATAAACCATTCATTCTCCGTTTGGAAGACTATTTTAACAATTTTGGCAACCGGCAGCAGCCACCAATACTTTGTAAGCCCATTCTTCCTGGAGACAACTCAAATGACGGTAATATTTATTCCAGGCGACGAGGAGGAGGAGGAGGAAGCCAGCACGCCAGGGAATGCATTCCTAACCCCACCAGTCGTCAGGCTTGTATCGATTCACAATGCCTTCTTCAACCTCTTCTATCCATTCCCTGCGACTGTCAAAGTGGAAAACAATCATCCCAAGTTGTCGTTTCATCTGGATTCCATTCTTCTCCGCTGGCGATACGTCCCTGCCATTATAACCGTCTTTGGCGTATCTACGCTGCTCACCCTTGGATCCTCCCTGGTTAGCCTCGTCTTGCAGTTGTACTTCCCTCTGGAATATATAAGTGGCCTCCAAATTTGTCATCTTTTATTTAACACAAGTTTACTGCTTTTCCAATCATTTGTTTGTGTGATCCTCATTCGCTGGCCGGAGACTCTCCAAGTGACAAATCAACTGCTGAAAATTGAACGGGAGCAAATTAAGTTACCACCCCCAACAAATTGCGGGCGGGCAAGGGATGTTGGGGAAATAATCTTAAGCTTGTTGCTACTATTAATCCCAGTAATATTTGGTGCGTGGCTTTTTGTAGGTCTGGACCTGGATGTGTATTTCCTAATTTTTGAATTTATTTTGACGTGTCCCTATCAACGAGGTCCGGCTCAGATTATCTTGTCGACCATGGTTCGCGTAGCACTTACCACGTTGTACACCTTTGAGTTGGTGAGATGCGTCCATATTTCATTTTTCTACATTTTGGCAGCTGCCACCACTACCCAGCGCTACATGGGCTATTTGGTAATAAAGTCCGACAAAAGAATGCGAGAATGTCTGTACGTTCGGCTGTATTCTTGGCTTCAACTCCTTTTTAAATGGGCGGATGCCCCTTTGAGTTACGGAGTGTTTATGTTGCTGTCGTTGGCCCAACTTGTGATCACCGCCTTGGTTTGGATAATTGTAAAATGCTGGCGTAGGATTCCTACCCTCATGTATCTCTTGATTGCATTCATAGCCTGTTCTGCAATACTCATTTCAGCAGTGCTGCTGCCAATGGCCGTAAAAATCGTTGTTTCCAGCAAAGCCATTGTCGAAAGCAAGAGATCGGGTTATTTCACCTGGAATAGGACCAAGGGATCCTACATTTATACGACGACTTGGCGAGCAAAGAAACGCTTGTCGATCAAATATGGGACTCACTTTGAGCTCTCCTCGGCCACCCTTGTACACTTCTTTGAGTTTTTGATGAATAATATTACAAATGCGGCGTTGCTAGTACAGCCGTAACGCAGATCCTTACTTTTCACTTGGTGACAAAACACTACTTTACATTTCCTGCTTTTTGCCTTGGTGTAACTGCCACTCCAAAATTAATCTAGAATCATGTTAATATTTTACCTCAGTTCTAAAGTAAATTGCTTTGAACTAAGAATAATAGTTTGTAATGCTTAATCAATTTGTAAAGCTTTAAACTTTAATAAATTGATGCTAGGCGATTTATAGCATAACATTAGTATATTTAGCAGTTTTGATATTAAGCTTAAATTTTGTATTTTTTGATATTTTCTTTCAAAAGTTAATTACAATACAGTGTACAATTATACAATGAATAAATCAATATTATGGATAGATTTTATAGCATTTGCATAATTTAAGTGTTCGGTTCTTCATGAAGTAACATCGTTTTACATAAACATTTGGAACCTGTAAGTGTTGGTTAAGGTAAGACAATAAGGAAGTTTGATTGTAAACTGACTTATCATCATCCGATGCCAACTGGTTAGCATTTATGTCCTTAGT
>JAANSN010005755.1:0-11783 GCA_036850665.1 Dicranocentrus wangi
AACATGCTTACTATTCAACTTACGTAATTTTAAATTCACAACTAGGTGGTCTTTAACGGAAACCACCCTCCTGCTCAACTTGAAAATATTATTGTCAACATACTTACGTAATTTTGAATTCACAAGCTAGCTTGTCTTTAACGGAAACCACCCTCCTGCTCAACTTGAAAATATTATTATTGTCAACATGCTTACTACTCAATTTACGTAATTTTGTAATTTTTGCGTCACAAGCTAGCCTGTCTTTAACGGAAACCACACTACTGCTCAATTTGAAAATATCACTACTGCTCAATTTGAAAATATATTGTCAACATGCTAATATATGCAACTAACTGTAATACTCAGGTTACAATGGAGGGAGGCGATCGTCTAGCTCAACCAAGACAGAAACGAGCGGAGGAGCAAACCACTACCATTGAACAAAGTGCGCCATAAAAACTGTACATTATTCATTACGTATTATGGGTTGCGGTGGACATAATTAAAATGAACTTTTGTGTTCCGTAGATTCAGAAGTGCGACTCTCAAGGTGCGCTACGGCAATCTTTCCGCTGCAATGCTTCAGCTACTTTGGAATACTTGTCCTTTACGTATTATTATCCTGGTTGCTGGCCTTGGAACCGATGATAGCAGACTTACTCCTGATGCACGAAGGACTACGGAGACAGTCGTGTCAAATTGTTCCAACAACGGAGGGTCCAAATCACCCAAAATATGCTAATTTACTTGATACAATTGAGGACGTTAAGGATGCACTTGGGTCGTTCCATTATTCGGGAAATATAGCTTTTTTTGCAATCTTTTTATATTCTTTATTATATGAGATGACAAATGTTGAGAGACAAGCTGTTTCGCCGCAAACAACTCATAACTGTGCACAGAAATGTAGAACGATTTTGAAATATTTTTGTATTGTTCTTGTTTCCTCTTTGTCAACTGTTGTATTAGTACTCTTCCTCAACAGCATTTTGATGGAAAACACGAGGATTAGTTTGCACATTCGTTGTGGCAGTTTGCTAATGAATTTAGATTTTAGTTTACTTCCGTATATTGGTTCATGTGCTGCGCTTCTATTTATGTTACCTTTCTCCAGGCACATTTTAAAGGCAAGGCAAAGAATCATTCATCAATTTTTTAATGAAAATACAATCCCGCGAAATCGTTTCATTTACTTTTTGAAACCCAAAAATAGTTCAAGTATCACAAATCCTCCTCACCCAAATGATGGAGATTTTGTACAATATGACAATCAGCGTTACAATCATGGTGATTTTGTACAATATGACAACCAGCGTGACAATGATGGAGATGTACAATATGACAACCAGCGTGACAATGATGGTGATGTACAATATGACAACCAGCATGACAATGATGGAGATTTTGGACAATATGACAATCAGCGTGACATGTTAAGGCAACCTTAGAATTACATCTCCGATTATGAATACGGAGATTTCGTTACACTGTAAATTATGAACACATTTCATATGCAATTAGCTAATTCAACAGTTTGGCAACTTAATAAATTCGAGCTTCCGTTAACGTGTTAAAGTTCGCTTACCAACTAATGAAAATCAGTGCAAATCCGAAAGTTATTNTACACTGTAAATTATGAACACATTTCATATGCAATTAGCTAATTCAACAGTTTGGCAACTTAATAAATTCGAGCTTCCGTTAACGTGTTAAAGTTCGCTTACCAACTAATGAAAATCAGTGCAAATCCGAAAGTTATTTATAATTACTTTTATTCTCGATAGTAATCGCGCTGGATGATTAAACACCACATATATGCATTGATATAATACACGCTATATTATCCTAAGCATAAATCATGCAAGTTATAAAATAGTACATACAGCATTTTGAAGCAATTACCTTCACCTAAAAATTAAGAAAACATTTTATCCTCAACTCTTTCAACAAGGTTCATGTGGCATGACAAGCTACAAAAATTCAAGCTCATATAGAACGCTTAGAGTGCTCTGCCTACGCGAGAATACTTCTTTTACAGATTACGTGCAATATCTAAAGTTTTTACGATTTGCAGGCATTGTTAGTGTCTTACGTGTTAAAATTTGAAATATTTGAAAAATCATGGCTGCCAAAATGTGATTCTTAAAAAGTCGTTTACGTAGTGTTTATTCTTTTATAGCATTGGATTATATGCTCGGTTATGGCTAGGTTAGGTTGCAGAAATAACAGATAGTCCAACTTATGCGTCAACATGTGTGTGTTGACGCATAATAAATTTCCAAATGCGTCAACAGCCCAAATACATACCTGATAATAGGTGTAATCCACCCTCCTACCCTCCACACACATGCAACTACAGGTACTTACTCCAACTCCAGAGTGAGCATAATGGGCTCTATAAAACCCTCTCGCTGCGAAGGAGCATTATTGCATTGCATTGATTTTTTTAAATATACTTTTTGCGTCAAATATATTCCATCAATCAAAATGGGTTATTATATTATTATTATTACTATGCTTTCCCACAAATAACATGACAGGATTTAATGGCCAATTTTAAATTGGACAATTAATAATAAAAGTAAAGTAGTGGAGTGAAATTGGATGAAAGTGGTCTGGCATCTGCGATATTAATCGTCGTCGTGACCTTTTTTAACCTCGTGACATGATGATGAGGTGTTGTTTTCTGCCTGGACTCTCGTTGTTGCCGACATTTGAGAGCCTCTTCTTCTCTCGCTAAAATGATCCCTTTCTAGGTGGACTTGAAGGAGGTTTGACTCCAAGAAGCGCTGGTCGCACAGCTCACAACCAAACTTGTACAGCTCCCCATGCGCCTCTTTCATGTGGGCGGACAACAAGGTGGTATTGAGGGAACCGGGCGGCACATCAAGGACCACCCCGCACACTCGGCACTTGATTTGACGCGGACCAGCGGCTCGAGACGATGATGATGGCTCCAGTTTCTTGAGGTCATCAGAAGAAGAATGGAGTTTCCTCCGGTGGCTTTCTAGTTGAGACACGGAGGTGCACAGCTGTCCACAGAGTTCGCACACCACCACCACCTCAGAAGAAGACGAAGACGGGCCCTCTTGTTCGGCGGGGGAGTTGTTTTGGCCGTGCCAGGCGAGATGCACCCGCAGGTTCCTCATTTTGTTAAATCCTTTCCCGCAAATGTGGCACTGGTACAGCTGGAGCCCAACCACTTGCGCGTGCATCTGGTTGAGGTGGGCGTATCTCCTGATCCTACTGCACCGGATCCCACAGAGCTTGCAGAGGTACTTGACCACGACGCCGGAGGAGGGCCCTTCATCACCCTCCACCTCCACTTCTTGGAAGTGGAGTGTGAGCGAGTGGTTCTGAATGTGGTGGATGAAGGCGGTCTGGACTTTGGTGACAAAGTCGCACTTGTCGCAACTGTACGTTGAGTTGCAGGTGAATCGAAAGCGAGTCCGCGCCGGTGGTGGTGATGCAGACGATGATGATTGTGGACCTCCAGATACTCCAGAATGACATCTTCTGTAGTGCCTCTTCCTCAGATATAAATGAGTAAATTCCCTTCCACAATGTTGACATGCGAAATGGCCCCTTGGCCTCGGCTTCGGTTTTGACACTTTGTGCCAATGGATGTGAACCCTTAAAGACTCCTTTAGGTTGTATCCCCTCCCGCAAATGTGACACTGGAACAACTGGCCACTGCAAGCGGACGGGTGGCTCCACCGTAAATGCTTAAACAGCAGGGAATTCGCGGACGCTCCCTTGGAACTACAGACGGCGGAACAGAGGCGGCAACGAGCTGTGGAGCCGTCGCCGCCTAAATCTTCAAAATGGTCGGTAATGACGTGCTCCTGGAGATGCCTTCCGATGACTCGTTTGGCGGCTGCGCTAGCACTAAAGTCGCATTTTTGACATTTGAAGGGTTCGCTCTTCTTGTTGCCGGCTTTCTTCACAGACTTTGGCTTTTTTGGCGAGCTTTCTCGTTTTTGACGGCGGTGGCTCTCTGACACGTGCCTGTGTAAACTGACCTCCGACTCGAATCCAGCCCCATCACCACATTCCTCACATTTGAATCTGAGATGTTCCGGATGCTCCCGCTCCAAATGGGAGCGTAATAGCCTCCGGAGGGTGAACTCGCTCCCGCAAATCCCGCACTTGTGGATTCTTCTGTGGACCTGCGGGTTTCTCCTAGTTTGCTCACCACCTCCTCCTCCTGCCCCTCCCCCCGCCGACGACGAATGAACTTTTCTCACGTGGCATTGCAAATCCACCCTGTGCAAATATGCCGAGGGGCAAAGTTGGCATTGGAACTCCCGTGGTCTTGTGGCAACCTGCTCCCCTGCCTTGTTCACATTGTGAACCCCCATGTGCCTCGTCAATTGACTATTCTGCAAAAACACGACCTCGCACATGGAGCACGGGAATCCTGGGATTCCCAGCTCGGGCAAATGCTTATTCTTGAGGTGGCGCACCATCTTGGTCCAGTTGCCGATGGTGGCTGTGGCGGTGCCACAAAGTTTGCACCGCAGCTCCACCTCCTCCCCCTCCTTGCCATCCCCAACCGGTTCCAAGGAGTCCTTAAACTTGTGCTCGTTGTCGTGTTTGTAATAAGTGGAAGCACTGTTCGTTTCAAAACAGGGGTCACATTTGTCGCATTTCAGTTTAGCTTTCGGGTGTTTCCGTCGCATGTGCTTCAGTCGTCCTTCGTGGCAGCCTGTTGGGTGGCCGCAAAGGGGACACTGGCACTCCGGCGGCGGCTTCATGGAATGAAACTTGTTGACATGGGAGTTGGCCCCGTCCCTGGTTTTGAAAGTTTGCTCGCAGGCTTTGCACTTGTCTGTTGAGAGGAAAAGGGTCCGCATCAAAAAAAATTGTTTTAGAGCAAAGCCAAGGGTCTCCTCGTCTCCCTCCCTTAATTATTAAGTGGACTGCTAGCTTACACATCATTTTATTTGTCAGCTTTCCCTCCGTTGTTTCCACCTGAGCAAAGAGGATTTGGAGTGTCTCTGACGATGAGGGATCGTCCCCTTGGAAGGAACATTTTCCCGGCTTGCACCGGAAGGGGTGGTTGCAGGTCGGGCATGGCTGCTGTGGCTTCTTCTTCAGGTGAGTCTTTTTGATGTGCGACCGGGCCTTGAGCCGGCTTCCGAACACCATCTGACAATAGTGGCACTCGACTGGATGGAACACAAAAAAAAAGTTTCATTAACACATATATATGGAATGGAATGGAGTGACATGGATGGACAGAGTTTTTGTTTGAGTCTCACAAATCATTTTTGACCTCCCTACATCCGCCCTTCGTCTTGGAACGACTCGAGCTGTCATCGACGACTCCACATCGACATTCTCCTCTTGTAGAAATCTGCTGGTTGGCCGCCGCTTTGGTGGTGGCTTCAGGTGAGTCTTTCTGACGTGAGCCTCGGCCTTGCGCCGATTTCCGAAACTCATTTGGCAAAACTTGCACTCGACTAAAAAGAGGAAAACAAAAAAAAAATCACGTAATTTGAAAACATTTAATTATGTGGACTGGGAGAATGACGCCAAAAAGAAAATGGAAAGTTTGTTGTCTGTCTTCAATCTATCTAACTTACAACTCATAATTTTTGACCTCCCTTTCCAGACCTTGGCACCCTTTCGTGGGAGGAGGACAACTTGTATCGACTCTGATGCCTTCTCGCCCAGTATCTGCTTCCGAGTCTTGGAAAGATGAAGCGGTGGTGGTGGTGGTGGGGTCTCCCGAATGGTGGATTGCGATGATGAAGATGAAGACTCCTCCTTCCTTCGTCTGTGGAATAAATAATGTACGTAGTAGAGAAAGTTCAAACATGATCTATATTCATTGTTCAATCACGTTTTGGACGATTAGTAAAAAGAAATTATATTATATAAAAAGACTTGGATGGGGGATCGGATACCATTGATCCTTTGGGATGGGGATACCTAGGAGACTTTCTGGTGGTTGTTGGTGGAGGTGGTGAAAGTACTTCTTCTTGTTCAATGGTCTCTTCTTCATCGTCATCGTCGGGATTTTGGTCAGGGGGAGAATATAAGGGATCCGCGGAGTCCGATCCATCTTCCTCAACCTCATCATCATTCCCGTCGTCGTCGTGATCATCATCATTATTAGAAGAGTTACTGTCTTGTTGATCCAATGTCTTCAATTGGTGGTCCCAATTATCATTGCTCCATTCGCAACCTGTGAGTTATAAAATACCAAACAAAACTTGTGTGAATTACTGAATGAAAGAGGAGTTGTGAGTATTACAGAATTATGATGTACCTTGGAAGAAATCCCTGATAATATTATGCACGTTTATTACAGTCCGCCATCCTCCGTCGTCACCATCCTCCTCCACCTTTCCAACTGAGCCCAAGTCTGAGACATTCCAACTCTCCCCAATCCCATTCCTCAAATGCTTCCCAATAGTACTGATTTTCCGCTGCAATTCCAAGCATTCTTGATGAAGTTGGTAGGCTTTTCGAACCGATTCCGAACACACTCCGCAAAGGCGAACCCAGGCTCCCGGCTCCACCCCAAAAGTTGTGGTCAGCAGAGCGGCGACCTGGCCACTTCCCACCCGGAGAAGGTTTCGGAGGAGGAAGACGGTGGACAGGTTCCTGCTCAAGCTGAGCGGCTCTCCAGGCCTCCAAAACTGCTTCCATGATTGGGGTCCTCCGGTATTATCTGTGCTCAGGCAAATGAGACAACTTATTATTACTTCTTCCCCTCCTCCGCCTCCTCCACTTCCTTCAGACTCCTGTTCACATTTAACCACTACTTCACCATCTGCAACGTCTTGTTTGGAGTTCATTTTTCGATTGTTTGTGGCCATCAGCAGGGTCTTGAGTTGTGGAAGGCAACAAGATCACACAGGTTCCGCCGCCGCCTCCTCCGCCAACCTGTTTTATGGTCAACAACGGTCTCAGGAGGGTTGAGGTTCAAAAGTTCAAAACCGACTTGCTGAAAGACGACACATCACAATTCTTTATTATGCGGAGGAAACACGTCTCTCGAACATTATTGTACATAAATACTAAATAATATCATCTGTCCACTCTCCTGACTTCTCTGCCGTCTGCCGCGTTGAAGCAAGGGGAAACGTGATACATGTGGAATGTGATAAATCATCAATTCGTTAAAATGTTTTTTACGTAATATTTCCAACGTTTGTCACCACGTGCGTTGATGAGTTTTCAAATACTTGGCGACTGGTTTGGTTGGTACACCCACTTGACACGTGTCAACGATTTGGAAATTTGAAAACCTCATTCAGTTAGCTCAATTAAGTAGTATTTCAAAATATTGTCACCAAGTTAATCAGCGTTTAAATATCTGTGGATTGATGGCCTAAGTCCCATTTAATATTTGGTGTCATAATAAAAAATTAGGTATTAACGGTTTCTAACTGTTACAATCGGCACATGTGGGCTGAATAATAACGAACTTGTCATTCATAAAATAGAGATGATGCCAGTGGTGAAAAATGAAGCTTTGACGGAAGTGAACAAGTTTGCCCTGGAGTAGAAAGCTGAAATAAAAGTACTACCTACCTTATAATATGATATTGAAAGCAAGCATTGGATAGATTCCGACGACACCGACGACGGCTATCGGGTTTTGCCTATCTCCGATCTGCATTGCTGGACCTACTTCCGTGGCATGAAGCTGGAGACTCAAATGCTGGAGAAGAAAGGGGAAACACCCTATTGTGAATGCAGGACACAAAATAAACAAGTGCAAAAATAAAGAGCTCAAATTCTAAATGAATCTGCTGGAATAATTAGATTTAAATAATAGTCTTACATTACATTGATTTAGTGTCAGTACACAAGTTAGAAATAGAGTCGGAAAACTGTCAAAATTAGTTTGTGAAGCTAATATAATTGTTTTTATATAACAGTATAGTAGCACTTTTGCACATTTTTAGCAAATAATTGCACACTAACATACAGTCAGCTAAAAACAAATAACAAATAGCCAAGGCTAACGTGCACGTGCAGCTATCAAAAAAATGAGTGATTATCATCGTTATCCCCCTAATAACATGGTGGTAATGTTAATTAAAGATTTCCCTGCTTATTATTGATGAAATTATTGCATGCCCAAATCATCATCATCATCATCAACGAGTATAACCAACAATGGTGAAACCAGATTCTATCAAGTAGCGAAGCCTAACACCCTGAAATTGGTAGTATATAGGTAACTCATAGCGTAGAATTGAAATCCGGTTTCGAAATAATCATATTCCCGCCCCTAACCCCCCAGAGGAGGGGAAGTCACGAAATGTCTCATTTATTATGCTAAACTATTGAAATTCATTCACTGGCCAAACCCCAGCGCGAATAAAATGTTTTTGATTATTTCTAGATATATGGTCTTCACTTTTGAAGTATTAAAGTTTCGAAAATTTCGATTTTTTTTATTTAAGCAAGTTTCAAATTTTTAGCTGAAATTGAAAATACAGGCACAGTTTAATATCACATCACGAGTACGAATACAAATATAAAACACGCTAATTGTCATTTAATTAGGCATTAATTAGTTAATTATCCATTAACTCAAACTTCGAATTTTAAGCTGAAATTGAAAATACAGATACACGTCGACGTCCCAAGTAACAATATAAACACAAAACACGCCAATTGTAATTTAATAAGACATTATTAAACTTTAATACTTCAAAAGTGAAGACCCTGTATGTAGAAATAATCAAAACTTTCATGTTTTCATGACATTCTACCGAAAATCTACAAACTTTTCAAGTTTCAGTTAAATCCGACAATTTTGAGATTTTGTCGCTTCCTGGGGGAAGGGGGGCAGATAAAATGTTACACTATAATGTTTTTCCTGATATTCAACCACTAATATACAAAGCTGTAAAGTTTCAGTTAAATCTGAAAATATTTGTAATTTCAAATGTGCAGACAGACAGATGAACTATCACCATGAAGCTTGATAAATCCAACCTTTTTCTAGGAAATCCAAAATTGCTCTAATAACAATAATATTTTGATAAATCCGTATTTTTCGTCAATTGACGGTGTAGATTAGTTAATGAACCGCCCATACACCAGAAATTATATTACCTTTGCACAGCTTCTGAAACCTCATTTGACCGACCAGGTGTTTAACGTGGTTGAGATAGGGAGACTAACTAAAATTGCGGATTACACGATAACTACCTTACGAATAATTACGCACTTACCAATTTCTGATGTATTAACTTCTTGTGATCAATGCAGAAAGATCAAAAATATCAGTTGACAGACAGACAGTAAATACACAGACACAGGATGCCTTTAAACAAGGAGATTGGCGGGTGCTAGTGATATATGTACTTAAATTTGCTGGTTGCTGTGTTGTAAATGAAAGCATATTTTCAAAAGGGAGTGATAATGGAACACTGCGGAGGAGAGGGTCAAGGGTCACGAGTCGAATGTCTTTTGCAACGAAAACGGGAATCTGCAAAATTGTTATTGATTTATTATGCATCATATATAAACATATCATATATTAAACATATCATGTTAATAAATAGATTATGTGATATGTCGTGTGTAATACTTTCAAGCCAATATAGTATTTACGATTACTAAACGTGTTGTCATTGTTATTTGTCATTTGTAGGACGAGGTAGAGCCCATGGACTGGGAAGACGAAGACGGAAATACGGCGAATGCAGGAAACAACAACAATAATCCTGACATTTTTGCAAGGTTATCAATGGTGATGACAGATTTGGATGATTTTAAGCGCCAGTTAGACGAGTTCCACTACTCCTTAAGTCTTCAACGACAGCAGGCATTGACCCAAATGGTAAGAGACTTAATTACAAAAGCTCGCGAACAGTGTGATGCGCTGGAGGGACGGCTGTGTATAATTGAGGAGGCATTGGGTAATAATTTTCCCCGCTCACCTAATGCCTTTGTCCGGGGTTGAAAAAAATTAAGGGATTTTTCAGGGATGTTCAATTGCTTCTCCCTGAGTTTTTAGTGATTTTAATCCCTGTTTTGCAAAAAGTTTCAAATAATAATACATAATCAAATGCTTTCAACTACTAAGTAAACCAAAATTAATGCTAGTATATACAATTTATAAGGGATTTTTTAAAAACTTGTCTTCTGATAATTGAGATGATTTAACATTTTTGCCAAGAAAATAAACACTACTTACTCTCCCAATCTCTAAATTTGTTAAATCCCTGGTAGCAGTAGGGAGTGCTCACGAGCGCTACCAGGGATAAAAAAAATTTTAAGTGATTTTTCAAATCCCTGCTTGTCCTTTCGTAATTACCAGGAAGGACAAAGCCCTTTTTTTCTACCCCGCGCCTTTGTCATTCAGAATGACACCGGATCTGATCTGACCAACAGTATTTGTCTTGTCATTCATAATCATTCACTGTTTTGTGTATGTGATTTTAGTCATTATGTCGTTTTTGTTCATGACGAGTTGTGCCTCAAAGGGGGCCTGCTCAATTCCAATTAATTTATTTGCAGGGACCCGAAAAAAATTGTTATCGACGACGTATTCTGTCTGTACGACCACTACCCAAATATTATCAATCTTTCATGCAATCAATAATTCAAGTAATTAATTGTCAATCAGACCAAACCAAGGCGCTCGTATGAAGAAATGACAAACATATATGTACAAGAATGAAGCCTTTCATAGACATAGACATTTTTTTGAGAGAAACCAAAATAATTGTATGTAAGTTATATAATCAAACCAATACTGTTTTTATCCAGCAGAATCATATTTAGCCAAACAGAAATATAAGACTATTAATAAATGCGTCAAGTTTTAAAAATCCTGATATCTAATGTTATTGAGAACTCCGAATCTGAACTGAAATACTTAATATAACAAGTACATGTTTAATCTAGTCTGTTATCCCTATCTAGGGGAATTTAAGTCGATCCAGGTGCGTGAATTATTAAATTAGTAGTACCTTATGATATGAGGAGGGTGAGCTTTTTATTATTATTAGTCGCAAATATTTGAAGGATCTGAATAAAGGGATTATCCGTCCATTGTATTGCAATCTAGTTCTTACGATTAGTTCTTACTCTTATTACCATTGTGTCAATCCATGTTACATTTCATATATAATCACTTTATTTTTATGTAATAATATTAGTGCGCTAACAGAGAATTTTTTTTTGCATCAAACACGTTTTTTGGTTAAATTTTATTATAAATATGTAGCTTTGCTGCGCAATTATTTCAACCTAAGCTGCAGAGTGCAGACCATACTACTACTACTTACATAATGTGATTATTGATTGATTATATTTCATGGAATCACAAAAAAAACCTGTCATTTTATACTTTTTATTATTATTATTATTATTTTTACTATTATTGTTATTATCCGATTTAAAATTATACGACGCAAAAAAAACTATAAACTACAAGCAAAAAATTTTATGTGTAGTAGTAAAGTAATAATTAATGATTTTTTTACCTTTCATTGAAATGTTGTACCACACTGGAGAGAATATTAAGTTGTCAACCAAAAAAGCCACGTATTTAATTATTATTTTCAAGACATGTTTAAGTTTTTCTCCAAATATTAAAATACATCTATCCTACAAAAATTTGGCTTTGTGTCGAGGAGATTTAAGTTGATCCTATCCTAGTACTCATCATTACATAACATTGTATTACTCCTCCATAACAGTTCGAACTCATCACAATTTGCCGATGTGATGACACATAAAAAGAGTGAAAAATAGATGAAACAAGTGGAGAGAAACACGGCAAACCTGGTCACCATATTACGTCACTCGGCTAAGCC
>JAANSN010005756.1:0-11780 GCA_036850665.1 Dicranocentrus wangi
CCACTGTTTTCGAAGGGACTGCATTCAGCCAAGCTCCGGATTCCTTTTCGCAGGAAGCTAAATATCTGGCTTTATCTTTACTTTTAGATTTACGAGAGATTTACGCAATGCAAAATTATATAGCATACACCGTGTTGCATATCAACGGTTTTTAATTGGTTTTCCAAAACAAAGTATATTTTGCATTCAAAGGTTTAAAAAGGTTTTGCACGTTTAAAATTTTAAATTGAAATGTATATCACTTATCCTGAACGCATCCTACATCTGCTCAAACTCTTAACTTCTTGTGGTTGAGATATTGTTTTTGGCACGGTGTATTTTGGGATATACTCCTTTCAGCTATCGACTGAATGATTTTGAACCTAATCGGTCAAATGCAACTGGGTCAAGGGTAAGGGGTCAAAGGTGAAGTTGAAATAAGGGGGGAAATGAGGAAGTCGTGATCGCGAGCTTGCAATCTAATGCTTGAAAAGTATTGGGTTAGGAGTAAGGCCAGAACAGCGGACGTAGGTATTCTCATTTACCTTTTGCAATCCAGTGTTACTGTCCGAAAGGATGTCGGATTTAAGTTGGGATCTGATCTGCTACTCTGTTCAAATCCTAGTGAGCAAGCAGATAAAAAAGTGAGAAGCTGTATAACAGCTGTATAAAAGTGGTCCATCATATATAAAATATAGGTATGCCAAATATGCCAACCCGGAGTTTCGGCCCATCTTGACGAATACCCCACGTCTGACCCGAATTTGTATCAAATAGTTTCCCATAATAGCCCAAAGTGAAGATGATCCCAAGATTGGGAAAAAAAACTTTGGGTGTACGAAGTTAGTTAGTGGAAACAGACGGTGGTATCATTACAAAAAGTGGTACCTCTGTCTGCGTCCCTGTGCTGATGGGAATCGTTTTTATGTGTTGTTTGGAAGTAAAATCAGGATTGCGTACGTTGCTTAAATTTCATTTCACCATTGCGAAGTATTATGCATGCATGATGCATCTGCAGTAGTAAAGTTCTCGTTTGTTGAGAGTTTTTCGCGTAGAAATTCCGAAACGCATAATATTATGGCGATGTGCTGACATTTGAAGGTCTTGGCATGTTTGTGATGGAAATGTATTGAAATGGAACACTGGAAACCGTGTGCTTTTTACACTGTTGTTTGTAATTGTTTAATGTTTAAGCTCAATTTTTTGTGTTGTCGTTTTGAGGAGAGCAGTAATGGTTACGTGAACGAACATTTACCTTGCAATAACTATAATGGATTATGGAATGTTGTAATGAAATAAGCCATACTTATCTTAGTTATCTTCAATTTTTGGAGTATCATGCATGCAACCGATACACGCTACAAATATTTGCATAATTTAACAATTTGAAGATAAAGTGTGTGGTGAATATAACAATAACTGATTTGGGATTTCATTATCCTCCCCAGCCCCAATTAGGGGAACCAGGTCTGGAGGTTGAAACTCGAGTCCATCCTGTAGGAGAGGAGGGAGGGGATGGATGATGATGATAATGGTTTCCTGAGTTCCACTGATTACCACCGTAGCCCCGTTGGCGTCCGCCACCACTGGAAGTGGAGGAGGATGAAGTCCAAACTGGCTGAGAGTTAGATCCCGATCCTTGTTGCCGCCTGGGTGGGGGCGACTGGGATCCGTCTCGTCTTGGAGAAGTTTCCATTGGTGCTGGAGTAGGAACCCGTCTCGATGTATTTGTAGATGTCGCTGTTCCAGACGTTCCCCTGGGACACGGCGGCAGATTCACAGATGGATCTCCACTAATCATCTGTCTTCCCGAAGGAGCTCCGTCTTGTCTTGTTCGTACACTTGAAGTGTCATGCACAATGGTCACTTGGGTGGCACGCATGTTGGATATTTGACCCACATACAGTTCCAGATTCTCCACGGGTTGTTGTGTTCTCCCGGTCGAGAACATGGTCCTATCGAATGGATAGCCCATTGGCTTCCTAGGATAGAATATTTCAGGATAAGTCTTTATTTCACTGTTTGCAATACTACGATATAACCTGTGTGTGTGTGTATACCTGTCCGGATATGGTTGACCTAGTCGTCCGCAAAAGCTCAGAGCTTCTTTGCAGTTGTTTCCTTGTTGGTTTGAGGAAAGTGGGCCTGCTCCAGTTACAGTGTCTTCATTCCCGTTAGTGAGGAACACAACCAAATCAAAAACATGTCCAGTCGAATTTCCTCGTGGGAGGAGCATGTGCTGAGGCCAACCACAACCGCATATGGATTGTTGCGCTGTGGGCGTCTCCATTCCTCTTTCCAAGTCTCGGAAGGTTTGCTCCCATGGAACTGTAACAGTAGACTGGGTCGAGTTTCGAGAAATCTGGTTGTCTCCTGGGTTCACTATACGAAACATCAAGAACCAACTCCATTATTTACAATTAAAACTATCATCGTCTCAATTTCGTTTATGCTATTATAAGCCTTTACATGTCTCGGAAAATTTGTCCATTTCAAAAAACAACTTTCTTTGTTGATCAAGAGTAAGACGTTCACCGAACTCATTAAGACGTGGAGCCATAAATATTCTGACAGTTGCTCGCACAGCTACTCCGGTACCATTCCGAACCTAAATATGTAACGGTCCAGCAGCAGTTATATACTGTATCTGTTTGGGGGGAATACTTATAAAAGTAAAATACTTATAGCTTACTCCAATGGAGAAGACGTATGGCGCATGGTTCAAATGGGAAAATTGTAGCCAGATCGGACCTAGTCGGTTTGCGTCGGTCCTGGTGAAATCTAAACCTATTGGAATATTGCAGGATGATGAACAGTACTTACAATTAGTTAAATGTATTGTAGGCACATATACGTAAATAAAGTCCAAACCTCTCGATAAGTCCACGTGGCTTCTCATCATAAACGTTTGCAAACGGTTTGGTTGGGTTCCAAAAGTTGTCGTCCGCACTTCTACAGAGGTTACTTCCACGTTGCGCCACACAAGAGGAAAATCCCCCTAAGAGACATAACATTTTACATAATTTTTAAAATATTCATGCAAAACATATGCTTATACATGTTTCCTTCATCCTTACTCCCTGGAGTTGATAGGGTGTCTGATTGCGTTTGAAAGCATCAAAAATGATATCAATATACTTGTGCCATCGGTAAAACACTGGATCCCGCATGGCTGTCGTTGTATCCCCCATTGGACCCGAGTTTTCAAAATGCTTGTATTCAGGATCATGGGAGTACGCTATGAGTACGTGCCCGACATTGTGGAGTCCATCTTCGCCATAAAATTTTGGATTTGGAGATAACTGTGAGGCTTCAACCATGTCCCCCAAAATGTCAATGGTAAGAGGTATCCGTCGATTGTTCTGTACATCATCACACGTATTAATACCGTTAAGCCTTTAAGAATAAAAATGTATGTTTATAATACCCTGTCGATCACCATTCCCGTGTCAATTGCCTCCATAATTCGGTCACGCCATTTTCTAGTTTGCTCCAGTGTTACTGTCCGAAAGGATGTCGGATTTAAGTTGGGATCTGCTACTCTGTTCAAATCCTAGTGAGTAAGCAGATAAAAAAGTGAGAAGCTGTATAACAGCAAGAATGATGACAAAAAGTGGTGAAGTGGTCCATCATATATAAAATATAGGTATGCCAAATGCCAAATATGCCAACCCGGAGTTTCGTCCCATCTTGACGAGTACCCCACGTCTGACCCGAATTTGTATCAAATAGTTTCCCATAATAGCCCTCTTTGAGTTCCAGATTGTCATCAATGCTCATTGGACGCACACGCGGAAGTCCATTTGCCAACCTTTCTGCATCATACCTATTTCCACGGAACATGTCCCATGTCAAGTTTATTGAACCAAGGAATTTAATTAATTTGTCTGCTGAATTACCTGGCAATGATGGCATGATGCATATAATAAAAGAGTTCCCCTTTGCGTCTCTGATCTTGCTGAGGATCCTCCAAGCGGTAGACTAAATGCCAATGCCTATTAAATCCGAAAAAGTTACTTTTATTATTTTGATACGATTGGCTAAAACTCGGTATGTAGGTGCCGAGTGAAAATGGGTACCCCCCCTCCTTCAGGTTAGAGATAATCCCAAAAAACCGTAATTATGCAAATGAGCTAATTTGCATAATTTTTTTAAAAACACATTGGAAAATTCCAATTCTGCCGGGAGATTACGGTTTCTATTCCACTCCCATTGCATGTACCGAATATGAAAGGATTTTGATACTAGGTTAGGGGTTACTGTTCATATTTGGGGGTGTGCTAGGTGGGAAGAGTAATTTTTAAACCCCCCAGACCAGACACCCGACAACCTTGTCGGGACCCCCTAGACCCGCCGATACCGGAACCCGGTCTGGGGGGTTATCAAAAATTCTACCAATGGTGGCTGTTAATTCCAATGTCCTCCCGAAAGTAGGCAAGCCGATTTTCCACGTTGTTATTTTTCCCCGTTATGGGATTGTCTATCTGAATTATATTCTATATAAAATCCAGGTTAAAAAATCAGTTTCAATTAAAATGAAAGCTAAATTACGGAAAGTATATATATGTATGAAATAAACAAATACAAATTTTTACCCGGTCTCGTTCAGGAAGTTCGGCCTGGCGGAAGGCATGTCGCAGGGTAAATGAGCCGAAAAACTGATCCGGCATTATCTCCCAAACTGCCGGCATCCTAAAAGTTCGTGTTTGTTCATGGGCCAGCATCGAACTGGCAAAGGAATTAATCCACAACTTGCAATTTATCATGGGGCTATCCCGGCAGGCACACGCCATGGAAAATAGTTGATCCAGGGACGTCTGTCCTGTATACATACATACATAAGAACTTGAATTACGCTCAATTTTATTCGACATTAAAAGTAAGTCATTTTAGTAATTTCTTTGACTAACTGAGAAACAGCTCCCGTAGTTGTTGGGTGGCACGCCTGTGCTGTGGATTGAAATAGTTGTACAGGGAAGACCTTGGGCATAATCGAGCAACATCGGACAAGTCGGGAGCACTTGTTGGAGATGCAACAGCAACCATTCGACCCCGTCCCCTAAATGCTTCCTGAGTAACTCTAGATGCATCAGCCAATTCGGGACACTAAAGAGAAGTGATAGGAATAAATATGGTTAACTTTTATTTATTTAAGCGACAACAGCGTGCTTGTCATATATGTCATGCGTAGTAACTCATCTCACCGAAATTTGGGCTGCTTGAACCGAATACAAAATCTCGGAATTGCCTGAGCCCCTGGGGCTGAAGAATAAAGGCTCCCCTACCCGTTCAAATAGATATATAAATCGTTCCTGATTTGATCTATCCATTTCAGCTAGTCTACTGGAAAGTGCAGGCAGAACTAGTTGGCTTATGCCTGGTTCTTGACTTAATTGTAACTGGCAACTCCCATATCGCAGCCATGCCCTTATTATTAATCTAGTAGGTGAACGGAGCGGAAACGGAAACCACTACTTTTCCAGTATTTTTCGTTTTTGTTTTCTATTATTTGCCCAATTGAGAGAGACTAGTAATAATATAATAATAAATGAATCATTGAACGAATTTCTGAACACTACAAGGTTGGAAACGTGTGGTTTAAGTCAAGCAAATATTTATTGAAATTAAAATTATACCAAGTACAGACTACATCATCATGGTTTGTTTTTCAGTTTTTCACCGCAAATCACAAACTATATAAACCCAAATCTGAAAGTAGGTCTGAAAGTGGGTTATGATGGCAAATAAATAATCAAGAAAGTAATGCAATATTATGTTCTGTTACTGCTATTTCAAGGTTTAACAAGTGTAACCGCAATTTACGCCAAGGATATCAGATCAGATAAATGAATAGTTCCAGAAAAACCACAAAGGAAACTTAGGAAAGTATACAAATTTAAAAGAAAAATACGAATAAATGTGCATGTACAACTATGAATGATGGCCAACTTCTGTATCAACTTAGTTTAGCCTCCCCATGTCCAGTCAGGTGACGAGGGTCTAGATCCAACCCTAGTCCAGCCCTCTGGAGAGCCTGGAGAAGAAGGTCGACGATGCTGATGATTATGTTGATGGGACGCATTGGGATACCACGGATTTGTCCCAACCTGTCGACCACTTCCATGCTGTTGTTGAGGGCGAGCCCAGGAAGTTGAGTGATTTCCAGAACTCTGGTTTGGATCACGTCCATCTGTCATTGATACAGGCCTGCTGTTGTTATTCGGTCGGGTGGACGAGGAATTCGCAGAGGCTGAGGAGGATGATGATGCTGAAGATCGTCCTCCACGAGGTGGACACATGGTTTGCATAGATCCGGGATCCCTCGCCATGATTTGTCTCATCATGGGTAGGTCTTTGGGTAGTTCGACCAGTTTTTTGTCATGTTTTATGGTTACCTGTTGAAATTGCATAAAGGGGACATTGGACATTGGTGGAATTATAGAGTTGTAAGGGGGTTAGTTGACAACGCTTTTTCACCTGGATAAAGTTCATGTTCTTGATGCGCTTCACATACTCTTGCAAGTTTTTTACAGGCATTTGCAGTTTTGGATTTGCTGGATCTGGAACAAGGAAAGGATTGCGGTCCCAAGGATAATTCATCGGTTTGGAATCAGGATAAGGTTGATCCAATCTTCCACAGAAGCCGAGCCCCTCCTTTTTACAGTTTGGATTTGTCCTCTTTGGTGGCTCTGAGCCTGGAACTCTGTCATCGTCAGCATTTGTAAGGAAAACAACCAAATCAAACTGCTGGCCAGTTTCAGAGCCTCGTGGCAGGAGTAAATGTTGTGGCCACCCACAGCCACAAATGGATTGAGCCGGGGTGGGTCCAGCAGTAGCTCGCTCTAAATCTCGGAAGGACTGGTTGAATGGGATCGTTATTGAAGACTCTAACGAGGTCCTTTCAATTATATTGTCCCCTGGATTCACTAAACATCAAAAGATGGAAAAAATTAATAGCTGCATTTCGATAATCTTTGTATTTGAATTGGCTTCTTATTTTTTTAACCCACACTCTGTTTGGAACTTATCCATTTCAAAAAAGAGCTTTCTTTGTTGGTTTAACGGAAGGGGTTCTCCATGTTCGTCAAACTTGGGACCCAAGAAGATCCGCACTGTAGCCATAACTTTTGATTTGGTCGAAACCTAGACGGTAAACAAGTAAACACATGCAGTACGGGAGTTTATACATTTGCAATTTGTTTTACATGAAACGTGACCTATAGGGATACTAGCCGTATTAGTTTTTACCGTTATGTTATATCTAAAAGCCTCATGATCCAAATGCCTAAATTTGTAGTGAATAGGGCCCTATTGAAAGAATTAAAAATTACATAATTTACAATTAATATTTGAGTCAAAATCAAAATATTGCTCAAAAATTGCCCAATTGCTCAAAAAGTATGTATTATTCTTACAAGTTTATTCATATCCGTTCTCATGAAATCTAGGCCTCTAGCTAGGTCTACCAAGCTCTCCCTGAAAAACGTACCCAGCTCGTTTACCTTTGAACCAAACTTCTGGGTTTGGACCGAAATCTTGGACACACTGACAGTGTCCCAAAGGAGCGGAAACTCCCCCTGTTGAACCATCACAGTTATAATAGGGAATAATTGAATATATTTAATGAAGTTTTCGTAGTCAATCTTTGTAGTCAATCAATTGTATAAATCACATATTTTACCCCTTTGTCCTGGTAAGGTTGCAAAGTCATTTTGTACCGATCAAAAAGAGAATCAACATAAAGGTGCCATCGGTAAAAAATGGGGTCGCGCATTGCTGTGGTTGTCTCAAACATTGGTCCAGGAGCTTGCTAAAAATCTATAGTATGTAGTTCATCCAAGTACGTATGTAGTATGTAGTAAGTGTTATTTATTTATGTACCGAATGCTTGTGATTTGGATCATGCGCATATGCAATCATAGCATGGACAGCATTATGAAGGCCAGCTCCGCCATAGTATTGCGGATTGGGATTGTATGTCGTGGCTTCAATTATATCTCCAAGAATATCAGTGTCGAGATTTGCTGTACTATTGTCCTATGGTCAGAAATATTTGACGCTCACTTTTGAAGAATAAATGGGAACAGCCAGTATCACGGTCGTGTGTTACTTTACTTTACTTACCGGTAACTTGTACTTGCCACTGTCAATAGCAGTTAAAATACGGTTTCGATATGTGCGAACCTTCTCCAATGTCATTTCCTCAGCAATTGGCTCCGCCATAGGGTCTTTTGGCCGATTGATATCCTGTGTGTGATATTGATATCAATTGTGAATAAGGTAGGATTTGGGGTACAGTACATAAATAAGCAGGTAAAATGGAAAAGTCTTCAATCTACCACTAGAGGAGTTTCAGTTTGGCGTGTGCCCCAATTCTGGAATGAGCTAGTCTCGAATAATCCGGCAAAGTACCCCTCCTTCAGGACCGGAGAATCATCAATGTTTAAGTATCTCAAACGTTTTAAATGGGGAAATCCAAGGCGCTCCGCGTCATACCTTGAAAGTAAGTACGTACAGGATATTAAATTAGTGTTTCGAATCAACTTTGGCTACTTATTGTTGCATTTTGGTAACCTACCGAGCCAGCATAGCATGGTGCATGTAATAAAATAGTTCTCCTTGTCGTCTCCCACTTGGCTTTTTCCCGTCCGGTGTCCTTGGGGCTTCGACCACGTAGATGAGGTGCCAGTGCCAGTGGTGGGAATTGAGAGCTAAAATTTTTTCGAGACAATAATCCGGCCCTCATAAAAACAAACAACGGGATTGTATAACATATCATTTGTGAAGTTTATTTGGATTACAGTCTCGCGGAAGTCGCGGACGACGGATTACCTGGATCTTCTCTCCAGTATGCCAAATGGTTTTCAGGATTAGCGTTCGTGCCAGTGACAATTGGGGCAACGATCATTGCCTTTTGAAAACAATCCAAAAGTATCAAATGAGTCCACTAATAAACCAATCTATGAAACAACTTTCAATAATGCCACTTATTTCAAATCTATTCACTCTAGTGGCTTCCGGCAATTCCGCCTGGCGTGCAGCCAGGGCCATAACGGCGGAACTAAAAAACTGATCTGGCATTACTTCCCAAATGTTTGGAAGCGCAAACGTTTCTCTGGTTAAAGGGTGAGTTAACATTGTGTGAGCAAAGGCATTAATCCATAGTTTGCAGTTGACATTCATGTCGTCACGAGTGAAAGAACAGACGTTAAATAGTTCCTGCAAGTTACCCGATCTGACTTTGTCAGCCTCGGCTGTCAAAACAAAAGCAATAAATAATATATAGGTAAGTTAGTTAGTTTTGCGTGACGCGCATATATTTACGACAGGATAATATATAGTGACCCTTAAAATATTTCTCAAGCTCTTGAGTTGCGCGACGATGATTTGGATTGAAGTAACTGTACATGGTCGTGCGGGGACATAGGTTTGCCACTTGAACAAGGTTCATCTGAGCCGTTGGACGTCGGACCTCGACCGTCTTTGTTCCCATACTTCCAAACCTATCTTTATCTTTACTTCGCGTCATTGCGGAGGCATTTTTCATTTCGTCACACTACCAATAAATAAAACAAACGATATTAGCGTCTACGCTCTAACTTTTAATTTTATTTTCCTGGATGCTTGCAAACTTGCAATAAAATGGCACACTTCACAATACGAATAGGATAAGGGTTGAGAGCTTGAACTCATGAATATAACTCATCATGAATCAGTTATAACTTAAAATATAAGTTTATGAATATAAGCTCCCAGATCTATGTGAATATTGTGAATTTGAAATTATGTTAATAATGCTTACTGGAATTAAGTCCGTTGGTACGTCATACAAAAGCATATTTTGACCATGCCCTCGAGGACTGAAGTAAAGCGGTTCCCCCACGCGCTCCAGGAGGTAGAGAAACCGCATTTGTGTGTCCTTAGAATTCATTGTTTAGGTTTGAAAACCCTACCTATTTGGCAGGGTCAATGTCTCAGGATTGCAAAATGTAAATGAGAAAATACCTACGTCCTCTGTTCTGGCCTTGCTCCTAACCCAATACTTTTCAAGCATTAGATTGCAAGCTCGCGATCACGACTTCAAAAGTACAGGGTTCATACCCAAGAATTCACCGGTTTGAGTTTAAAAGGAAGCGGAAACCGCATAATAGGATACGGTGGGCAAGAAAGTCATTATTCTTAAACAGAAAATCCTAAAATCCATCAATTTAACGAAGCAGCACAGGAAATCATCATCAGCCACCTATTTCCTTACAAAATGTTCGATATTTGTTTATTTATTTATTATGTGTATGTAGTAAAAAGTCAATGGTTAAACCGGTTTTTGTTCGTGGTTCTGGAAAAGTTTGGCACCGCGAAGTTAGAGACGAGTACAGGAAATATACGACCGCTATACGGTCAAAAATTATTTTTTATTAGTTTTTATTCCGATTTAAATTTATATTGTCAACTTCTTAACCGCAGTTACAACAACTGACTGACTAAGTACATTACAATTACATGCGAGGTTAAAGTTCATACGGGTTCATCGCAAGTGCTAATAAATTAAACTAAATAATGCTAATTAATAGAAAACACGAAATAACAACAACGAAATTATTATCAAATCTATCCCTACTAACCAATAATCTGGGAAGAAAGCAGTCAATGTTTGTTTCCCCCCAGTGCTAAATAGGCACTTGAAAGTTCCAATTCCTTAATTCATCACGGTAGGGACAGGTGGACACATGCCATGCCCACTCGCTGCCTTCTATCAACTCTTGGCATCCCTGGTGCATATTCCTGCAGCGGTATTTGGAGTTATTCAGCAACAACTCCAGCAATCGGCGCTCTCCCCGCATTAATTCATCAGGGGAACAACAGGGTCGACGTTCAGCAGGTTGATCTTGAGATGAAGCCCCAGCTTGCGGCTCATCACCACAATTAGCACCTGAACTGGACGCACCATCATTGAGGGATGATGATGACATTGATGACTTCTTCTCATTCTCGTACACCTCCAAGCAGTCCACCCATGCACAAGCGGCACAAAGGTGATGCTGATTTTCCTGACAGACCATGTAATACCCAGGGTTTGGAACACTCCCACAACGAACGCAACGCGCGAGTTCTACGTTCTCCAAAGATGTTGTAGGAGGTAGCCGCTTGAATAGTTGAACCGACCTCTTCTTATCTTCCATGCTAATTCTGTAATTTGGTTCTGGTTAAATAAAAGTACATACAGGGATGGTAATGTCTGAAAATTTTGAAAGTATAACAATTTGTTAATTACTCGTGCTGCATATAAGAAACAGCGCAGCGCCTTCTTATATCAAGCAAAACATATTTTATAATTTTCTTTACCTGCCGGCACAACTAAACGATCATTAGCAAAAGTAGATGATCCCTCAATCAAGTCTCAACCACACCACAGGGTCACTCACTGCCCGCCCACTGCTCTGCGCTCTGTCACAGTTTTACCTATAGACAAAAAAATAAACCGCTCAAGTGCAGATATAGACAACTTGCTCCCACTTGCAGCACAAAATAGCTTGCGCGTGCTTTTCTGTACTGCACTCTGTTTATCCTGCTTGTTGTGCTTTTGTGTTTGCACTGCTTTTTGTTTTTGTACTGATATCTGTCATTTGTTCTGTTTTCTGTCCTTTTGCTCCGCTCGGACATTACATTTTCATATTTTACCATACACTGAAGGAGCATTCACGATTATTTTAATTTGCTCTAATAACCATAATATTTTAATAAATCCCTATTTTTCGTCAATTGACCTTGTAGAGGAGTTAATGAACCTCGACCTACACCGG
>JAANSN010005757.1:0-11777 GCA_036850665.1 Dicranocentrus wangi
GGCAGTAATAAACTGTAGTAGCTGAACCGACGTTATGGCCATGGCCAATTTCCGGGGAAGTTTAACTTGGGCAGCCTGCAAACACACAAAATAATTCAATGTCAACTCTCAAATTGCGAATAAGATTAAAACTTTCAAAATACGCCCAAGTTCAGCAGTTTTCAATTACCCTGAGAGCAAAATAGGCATACATGACGATATGAACGAAAGAGTTCATGACTATGAAATATCTGCTGGCCGGATCAAAAAACAAGCCGCCATACACACACGCCATGTAAACGGACATGTGATGGAAACTAGAGAGGAAATTGGTAGTGAAGCTATGTTTAGTCCTCTGAATTGTTGTTAGCGTTATTCTATGCATTTTTTCATATGTTACGCACGTATGGAGAAAAGTCAACGGCTGCTTCCTTAATAGGATGAACCATGTGTCGCCAAACTCGAGAATTTTGCTGGCTCCGTAGACTATCCCCCAAAAGCCGGTGGCCGCGTTCATGTAATCTCTAGAATATGGAGTTCCATCAAATCAAGGAAAATAATATACGAGATTATGAATGTATTTAAGAAAATGAAGGTTTTCGAAGCTTGAATCCAAACTTACTGCTTGCAATACGAGTCGTAAAACCCGTGGTTCTTGATGACGTACACTAGCTCAGGATAAATTCGGACAAACATGATTGTTGATAGCGCCGATAGAAATACATTCCAGATGAACAAGCTCCTCCGAAGTTGAAACGGCTTCCTGCTCTCCATCCACTTTTTCAGAGCAAACACCGATACGAGATAGCATAGTCCGATTGCTATGTAGAGGGTAATGTTTCGCATGACGCTTTGGTGTATGAGGACGATATCCAATTTCTCAAAGTCAAAGACATGAATGTAGTCCGGATTTGAAAATACGTTATCCATAGTAAACTTCTTCTGGCCCACCACAATGTAAGGGATTTGGGACTCGGCAGGGGATTGTAGAGATGCCATCTTTCAAAAGCTCAAATCTGAGTGGAATATAGTTGTACATAAAACAAGGTTGATTGTGGAAAGGTGAAAGGAGACGAGGAGAGTGGGAAGGAGTTTGGAAGACTGTGCTACCGTCTTGCAAGTGTCTGGATATATATTGTATATCGGAAACTGGGCCTGGAGGATGCACAATATATTTTGCACGTCGAATAGGAGTGGGATAAACGTCAGCAGATATGGAATTTTCTGGAGTAGAATATGTTATAATTAATATAGAGTTTGTTCCATGTCTCAATTATTGCATCAACCATCTTTTCTAATGCTCATTTTGTGAACATTATATGTATGTGATGAGAATAATAAATGGGAATCGAATAAAAGCAAATTGATTGAAGCGAAGAATTGCTTCAAGATATCTCCCGATTTCTGTAAAATGTGTTTAATGCTTTGCCTATTTTAATGAGACTGTTACTTAATTGGTTCCTGGAAGTAATCTAGTTTTGAGTGTGGGAAACCCAGAAAATCTTGCTTGGGCCAAATAATGATTGCTCATAAAATGGTCGTGGGTTGTGTAAGACATGCGATTACTTTATCTGTTTTTTAATGAGATACGAAGATTGTCTGTTGAAATTGAAAATAATAAAGTTTTGGAGGGGTTTTATCAAATTCGGCAAAAAAATGGTGCAAAATCCTAGTTTATTGTAGCAAAATACCATGTTGTGTGTGCGTCAATCGCCTCTCATTAAATTACTTGATATAATAACCAGCAAAGAAATATACTTGTAATCGTTTTTTTTGCTCCATCATAAAAACGAAGTAGCTAGTCGAGGCCAAACTCATTTAAAACTATTAATCTGTTTCATAATGTTGCAAAGTTTGTGAAATTGTGGGAATATTTTGCAAAGCCGGTGCGGGCAGACTTATTGGCGTGATTTGAGAGAGTAAAATGTGATAGTGAAATGAAATATTTCGTCTCTTCTTACATCCTTCATATTAATCAAACCCTCATACACGCGTTTGAGGTAAAATATTTTAGATGAAAATGAGGATGCAAACAATGGCGAGGTAAAATTTGGGGAAATGTGCAATTGAATTGAATTGAAAAGACTGAAATGAGATTAGGAGTCGGGCGTGGTTCTGGTGCAACTTAGTGTTGTGCTGAGCATTGTACTTTAACTGACAATTTGATGATGAGTCATTTCCAGGTTAGGATATATTGAAAACTTTACGAGATACTCAAGTTCAAAACTGATTCAACTGATAGATAAGTCAGCCCGTTGACCCTTCCCATACTTGCAATGAATGACTATGAGCTCCTTGGGCATTTCCACTCCCCCCTGAATTCGTAAAATCCAACCTGCTCAGGAACTCTTTAGTCAAACTTAAACTGTCCAGCTATAATTAATATGGCCGACGTGTATTAATCTGATGACGGTTTACTTTCCGATCTTGTTGAGTTGCTCCAATATATTTTGAATTGCAGTAATTGTTGTAATTTAGATTATATATGGCACATTGGTCATGTTGTGGTTTTCGTTCAGATTACTTAGTATTGGACCGAGCTTCCACATCCAATGCCCAAATTTAGGATTGTTTGCTGATATCCGCCTAATCTGTATGTTACGGAAACCAAGAGTAGAGAAGCTCTCTTGTACCCTCTTGGGACTACTAATAGTCGTTTTAATTGCGCGTTGAAAAATAACAATGTGGAAAAAATTTGAGTTCGTTGCGTTACCGGTTGTTTGCTCGTGGACATTTGCTCCCGCGGGATATGGGATATAATATGAACTATAAAATATACGAAAGTTTAATGGTATTGAGATCCCATTGCAAATAATAGGGATAACGAGATACCTAATTGCTTGTCGAGTTCTCATTTCCCATGACGTTGCCCGTTCTGATAACTCTGTTTCGCCATCTCTCTCAGCATTCTGAAGTCGAACATCCTTCGTGAATTATAGTAGTAGGTAATCAAAAATGGAATCCACGCCATATATCTTTAAACGCCCACTTTTTATTACTATATGCTTCCAATTAAAAGCTTAAAGTGGTGTACTACTTATCCCGCCATAACTGGAATTCCCTGGGTATTTCTAAGTCTTTCATTAGGAATGTTTGTCTTGCTGTTGTGTGGCCACAGTTTATGGAGAATTATTATTATCATAATCTTCTGGCTTTAGCATTAAATAGCATTGTTTGGCAGGAGTAGGTATCACAAGAGATTTAGCTGTGAGCCTTGTCTTTTCAAATATTTGCTCGTGTAATCAATTTGAGAAGAAATGGAGCGCCCTGCAGATATTAGCAGTTCCCTTCTTTCAGGGGTTAATCCCTTTACGGTGGTGTCCCTCCTAGGACTTCTAATTGCCATTTTGATTCGGCGTGGTAGTAGCAGCAAACGAGAAAAGGGTTTGCATTCCATTACCGGTCCGCGCCAATATTTTCTCGGAAACTGGCTTAAGCTATGGGAACTATGTGATTATAAAAGTAAAAGTGGGCAAACTGCATTTGTATAAAAAGTTGTTGCAAATAATTTTAAAATCCTGTGGTTTTCTCTTTTGAACTTTAGAATCAATAAAAATTGGACTCAAGTGGGCCTCCGAGGCCCACGGATCAGTGATGTCGCTCCACTTGGGGTCATTCAAGGTCTTCGCTTTGCTAACCCCAGAAGCCATACGGGTGAGCAGATTGCCTAAACTTGTCTACAAAATTCGCTTATTAGATTCACCCATCACAGTCAACAATTCAACTTAATCGGTGCTTGTTACAGAAAGTTTGGGGATCGGCGGACGTCCGGCTGGCGGAAAAGTCTTTTGTCTATTCATACTTGAAAATGGTGCCGTGGTTCGATGGAGTTGTTATGTCAAAGGGTAGAACTTGATTCTACATACTCTTTAATCAGAGAGTCAGGAGGGAGAGGTGGGGCAGCCTTTGTATATTTCATAGATTGGTGTGTGTCTCTTTTGCAGGGGAAAAGTGGAAATCCAGGCGAAAGCTTATAGTGAGCACGCTCTCGTATGGTAACCTACTCGGCTACATTGAGCCCATCAACGCGTGCACCAGGAAACTGGTGGCCAGTTTGGAGGAGCGCTTTCAGCAAGGGGAACCAAAACCAATTGATGACCTTCTCTTTGACTCCACATTCCACACGCTTTGCAGTGAGTAGCATGACCAATGCAGCCAATGTAAAAAATAAATTAAATGAGTAGCATCATGTCATGGATTTTGCAGGGACTCTCTTTGGAATCCAGAACGATGATGAATACAAATCGTACGACTGTGAAGGCTTTATTCGTAACACGCACAGGTCCTCCTCTACCTACGGACACAATGGACTTTTGATCCGAGCAGATTTAGCCCAGAGGAGCGTGGAAAGCGAAGCCCGTATGCCTACCTCCCCTTTTCCGCCGGGCCGAGGGGCTGCCTTGGAGTCAAATTTGCAATGAACGAAATGCTCATCACGGCTGCAAACGTGCTAAGATATTTCCAGGTGGAGACAGTTGACAGGCTTGAGGATGTCGTGTTTCTCCCAAATATCACAATGACACCGGAGACGCCCATGAGGTTTATTTTTACAAAAAGGCATGAAGTATTATTGTGAAGTCCAAGTGGTATGTCATCTGCGATTCCTTTCTTCGAAGTCCCTCCCAACGCAGTTACACTACAAAATTCAAATTCAAGTAATTCACTAAAATCGAAACTAATTTTAAATATGTGCAATAAAAATGCTTTCTAAAATTCTTAATTTATTAAATTCGTATCTACCTTGGCAATGTACTTACCGGGCTGTTTTCAATTTGCATTCTCCACAACATGTAAACTCAATCAGACTCAATCATCTTGACTGTGGTGTAAAACAACTGCTGCTGTAGGTATATATGCATCATGAAACTCAGGAAGGAGGTATGTACACGTATGTGTGATCTCGGATATTGTGTAGCTAAAATCCGATTCGAACCCACAAATTTGTTTCAACATCCATTTTCATAATGGTACGTGAAAAATGTAATCTGCTTCGCACAGATTTTAGAAGTGTGCGCTACTTAATTCAGTGTTAGGCAGGAATCCAAACATTACCAATACCTTTTATACACATTTCAGCTTATATGATCACTGAAGCCAGCCGTGTTTGTGAAATTTTTTGAATTTACATAACATTACACACACATTAAAAATCATCAATTCATGCACTAATTGTAAGATGGTAATCTATCCAATTAAATTTTACAATAATTCAGTGTCACTTTCTCCCTCTATATCTTATCCAAACCCAATCCAAGTAGAAGTAGTTGACTCTTACTTCACCTTTTTATCCTTCTTCCGAATGTAGGAATCCAGTTTGCAAAAAGGCAAAAGTACACAATGGCCAGGGCGGAATACAGTATGTGAACTTCCATGGGGCGCTCGCAAGCTGGCGACCTTCCCACAACAGCTATAAAACAAAAGGAAAAGAAAAGGATTCCCATGATAAAATCTGACTGAATATTCGTGAAAAATTCATGCAAAATTGAGAACTCTAAGCATCTATACAGTACAATAAAATTAACCTACAATTAAGTTGTTCAATATGTTCACGTTTTTTTGGCATACCTACTGAGTACGTGCTCAGACAGTTTATAGTAATGCCAGTAATAAACTGAAGTAGCTGGACAGACGTTATGGCCATTGCCAAATTCCGGGGAAATTTAACTTGAGCAGCCTGCCAATACACACATTTATTATTATTCAATGTCAACTCTCAAATTGCGAATTAGATTAAAGATTTCAATCAAAATACGCCCAAGTTCATCAGCAGTTTTCAATTACCTTGAGAGCAAAATAGGCATACATTACGATATGAACGAAGCAGTTCATGACCATAAAATATCTGATGGCCGGATCGAATACCAGGCCACCCCACAGACAAGCCATGTAAATGGACATGATGGCCACGTGATGGAAACTAGAGGGGAAATTGGGAATGAAAAAATGTTTAGTCTTTTAAATTGTTATTAGATATCGCTTTGAGATTTTTTAAATGTTATTTACGTATGGAGATAAGTCAACGGCTGCTTTCTCAGCAGGATGAAGTATGTGTCGCCAAATTCAAGAATTTTACTGAATCCGTAGACTAATGCCCAAAAGGCGGTGGCCGCGTTCATGTAATCTCTAGAATATGGATTTATACATAAAATTGAGAAAAATAAGTATAAGCGATTATGTAATAAGTATTTAAAAAATGAAACAAGTAGTTTCATTCCAAACTTACTGCTTGCAATACGATTCATAAAATCCGTACTTCATGGTGACGTGCACTAGCTCTGCTAAAGTGCGAACAAACATGACTGTTGAGAGCGCAGATAGAAATACATTCCAGAGGAACAAACTCCTCCGAAGTTGAAACGGCTTCCTGTTCTCTATCCACTTTTTCAGGGCAAACACCGAAACGAGGTATAATAGACCGAATCCTAGGTAGAAGGGAATGTTTCGCTTGACGGTTTGGTGTACCTTGACGAGATCCAATTTCTCAAAGTCGAAGACATGCATGTTAGTTGACAAAACTGTGCTACCGACTCCGAAGGATCTAGACATATATCGGACACTGGGTCTGGAGGTTGCATTATTATTTTGCACGAGGAGGTGGAATGGGATAGACACAGACACAGAGACTGGAAAAATCCGGGATTAACGTAATCCATTAGTGGATTTGGATTACGGATTATAATCCATAATCCACAAACAATGGAAAGGCTCGTAATCCAAATCCGTAATCCCACAATTCCGGAATTTTTTCGGATTTACGTCGTAATCAAATTGTATCCATTATGCCTCACTCATGCAACTCATGAAATTGTTTCTCTTTGCAAACCTTCCTGTTTCTCGACACTTCATGCCGCACCTCATGCAATTGCAATTCTCAGACATGCATTTATACAGCTCAAAACATTCATAAATTCTCAAAAACACGAAAGTACTTTTGGATAAATGGTGGATGTGAATAAAATATATTAATTTTTGAACTTTGAGAATGTAGAATTCGTAATCCACAATCCCATTAATATTCCGTAATCCCAATCCGTGCCGGAAACGCTGATAATCCAAATCCGTAATCCCTAAACTTTTACGTTTAATTCGTAATCCGTAATCCACACCACGTTTTGTCGGGATTTCCAGTCTCTGGATAGACATCAGCAGATTCGGATTCAACTGGAGTAGAATTTGTTATAACGCTTATTTTGCGACCACGATATGTATATGGTGAGAATAAAAAATGGAAAGAGAAGAAAAAATCGATTGGAGCAAAGGATTGTTCCCAAGATATCGCCCGATTTCTGTAAAATGTGTTTAATTTGCCTGTTTCAATGATACTGTAACTTGGTTGTTGGTAGGAAAGGAGTGTGGTGAGTATGGGAAAAACCAGGAGATCCTGCCTGGACCAAATAACGATTGCTCGTAAAATGGTCGTAAGTTGTCCAAGACATGCAATTTTAACGATTAATTAATTCTTTTTTAAATGAGATACGCAATTAGTTTGTGCGAAATAATACAAGTTAGGTAGTTTTACTGGGTTTTAAATAAAATGGAGGAAATTCGGAGTTTATATGCCATGTTGTGTTGTGCGTCAATCGCCTTGTTACTTGATATGATAACTGGCAAACAAACTGTGGCTCCATTGGCAAGAGTGGAAGGTATATTATACGGAAGGTTAGTTATTATGTCTGTTGGTGGCATGAGTTTCGTAAGAGGGGAGGTACCTCAGCATTGGATTCAACACGTCTTTCAAATTAACTTACTGATCGCTCGTAAGATTTCAGATGAAGATGAGAAGTCTTAGCTTAATCACATCCACAATTATTTTACTGGAAAAATGCCCGAGTTGTAGGATGGGAACCAAGTGTATTTGGCAATAATACGAGGCAAAGTTAACTTGTGGCCCGCAAGTTGGGCTTGGGGAAGTATCAAAGGATACATTGGTCAATTATTTTAAAGGTCTCCATTCTTTAGCAATCAATGTGAATGAATGATTCGAAGTACGTAAGATTTTTGGTTCATTTATCCTTTTTAGTGAAATCATACAGCAATTAGTTTGCTGGAAAATAAGCCAGTTGGTGCTTTTGGGAATATTTCTGCGTTTGACAAAAATTGAGTATGATGAAAGAAGAGATTCTGGTTTGCGCAAAGATTTCCTATGAGCTAATCCTAAGTGGGATTGATTGGAAATGGGAACCAATAGCCTGTGATGTCCAACTTGAAAATATTTTACTCATTACGTACGTTTGCGGTTGTGGGCCATTTTTTACGCAGCAGAAGCAAAGCTGAAAGCTAGTATGGTTTTTCTCATGTTTGACCGTCTGTCTGTCTGCCCGTCAACACTCTAATGCCTAGCCCAGTTATAAGGGAGGGTCTCTAATCCTCGATGAAGGGGGTCGGCACTTGTGTGCAAATGGATCTGACTAACACGATACAGCCTATTCGGCGTAGCCAACACGTCGAAGGAGATGAGAAAGATGGGGAGAGAGTGAGGGAGCTAATTCTAAGATGATTCGGCTGCTACTGTCAGAACGGAACTGACTCTTTATTACTAAAATCTACAGAATACACTCAAAGTCGAAACCCAAACCCACATATTTACGCACATTAATACAGCGTACGCATATCTGTATGGCAAGCTTCCTTGCCATACACAGTGTATCCCTTACTCAGTTGACCGATTTAGCTCTAACTTGGCACAACGGTTATGACTGAATGATTTTGAATCAAATTGGACAAACGCAACTGGCTCAAAGGTCAAGTCAAAACTTTCGAACCATAAACGAAACGAACAAATGACGCCATAAACGAGACGAACGAATGACGCCATAAACGAAACGAACGAGACGCGATTAAAAACGCCATCAGCTGCGTTTTAAAAAAGTTTACTGCGCTTTATTTTATTAACCTTTATTCCTACATTTACTTAGCCGGGGTTGCTGGTGATTCATGAGAACATTCTGTGAATTTGACACACATGAGAATTTTTTAAAAACATTATACAGGGAATACAGGGGGAAATGGATATGTTATATACATCTAATTTGAACGTGGCCGTGGGTTCCATAATACATATTGAATTTCGCAATTTGGATTGGAAGGTAAAATACGTTTGAGCGTAAAATATTCCCACAGCAACGTTAACATCGGCATATTATGATGTTTCATCATCCAAATTATTTACAACATCTTTTAATGGGATTCCTGGATTGAGCCAATTGATTGCTCGGAAGATTTTACGTTGTGTAAGAAGCCTGTTTTTTTACTGTATATACTTTTTAATGAGATGAGCAATAAGTGGATTGTATGATCAGAGATTAAAACTACAAATATCTCATAGTTTCTCATGTCTCTTGAAAACCTGCAATTTCCTCCAAAATGAAGCTAGTTCAACCTAAATAGAAGGTAATACGAGATTGCAATATATATCAACACAAAAGTGATTTTCATGTCGGCCAGTTTCATGTTAGGAATCACATGATAAATATTAGCGCTCCTACTCCTGCTCCATTATTGTATTTCTTCAAAACCATAATGGACTCAGTTACACATTCAAATTATTCTGGATCACATCCGGACTTAAAAACCAGGGCGGAGGTGTTGTATGACGGCTACTACTACGACGTAACAGACTTCCTTCAAAAACATCCGGGTGGTTCGATCATCAAATTTTACACAGAGCCTGCAGAAGATGCGACAAGTGCAATTGACCAGTTCCATTTCCGATCGACACGTAAAGTTCAACGAATGCTAAAATCGTTCAAACGGAGACCTGCCAACATGGATGAAGGTAAAGGCTATTATTAAATCAAATACCTGAAGCCTGAATCTTTAATCATGTTTCACAAATTTTGTGTAGTGTGCTCTGATAAGAAGACCAACAGGAAGCATCAGGAATTGAACGCAGACTTTAAGCAGTTGTTCCAACAACTTTTAGACGAAGGATATTTCGAACCATCTATACCTCACGTGATTCTCCGATGCATTGAAGCATTAGCATTGGTACTTTTTGCAGGCGGCCTATTTCTACAGTCGAATTCTTACCTCATCAAAGCTTTTGCGAGTTTCCTTGGTGGTTTCACGGCGACACGATTTGGATGGCTGCAGCACGAAGGGGGTCACAATTCCCTCACTGGATCTCCAAAAGTCGATAAATTTCTCCAAGCCATAGCAACATGTTGGTGCCTTGGAGCATCGGCGTCGTGGTGGAACTCCCAACATAACCGACACCACGCCATGCCTCAACGGCTCCATCACGATGTTGACCTCAGCGCTCTCCCACTCCTCACATTTAATGAGAGGGAGGTCACCGACAAAAACCAGGTCAATCCGTATTTCATGAAGTATCAGGGAGTTTTGTACTGGACCGTAGACATTTTTCTAGGTGTTCTGCTATACAAGTTTTACATCCACCCAAGATGTCAACTGAGGAAAAGACAATATTTCGAGATGTTGCTCAATATTTTCTCATACTACATGATGTTCGGACTAACAGGTCCGGGTTGGTACTTCCTAGGAATGTACTTCTTTGCACTGATATTCGCGTTTGATTTTGCACTCAGTCATTCCCACCTGGAGGTGGCTGATAAGCCCACCCACTGGGTGGAGTACGCATTGACGCACACGGCCAACATTCAGCCCTCCATGTTGTGTGACTGGTGGATGGGCTACTTAAACTACCAGATTGAGCACCACTTGTTTCCCACAATGCCTCAGTTTCGACAACGAGAGATATGTCACAGGGTAAGAGCACTTGCGGAAAAGCATGACCTCCGGTATACTGTCTACGGGTTTTGGGAAGCGAGCAAATTGGCCATGGCGAATTTATACAATGTTGGAATGAATCTAAGTGAGAGGGACTGGGATGTGCCAAAGATGGCGGAGGCAGATCTCTACGTTCCTAGAAAGGGTCTGTGAAAGTAAATTATCACGCTTTGGAGAATACCCTGCCACTTTGAGAGTTTGGTAACCCAAATCCCTTAAATTTTCTAATTACAAAGTCTTAACGAATGGGAGCCAAATGGTTCATTTTCCACAATGACAAGTTCAAGTTGCAAACCTAAAATTATATACCATGTGAAAATTCATGTCTGTACAAATTCATAATTAGCAAAAAATATAGTTATCCAGTCATCAGCATGATTGATGATACTACTACATATTATGAATGACGCACGAAAGAAGTCCAATCAATTTCTTGGATAAAATCTCACTGATCGAGTTTGACAACTGTTCCCATCAACTAACAACCCTACTTGTTAAAAACGTTTAAAAATAATAGTTTATTTTCCTCCTAGTTTACCATTAACCTGAAGGAATTGATGTTAAAACGCAAGATTTGGACAGAAAACAACATTTTGTGTTATAACTAAACTCCAGCAAGATTTCGCAATTTTATTGCCAACACTGATAAAAATTGCAAGGATATACGTACATTTACTCCTTACGTAAAGCCTAATTCTCATCTCATTAAAATGGAACAAAACTACATAATCGCATCTTACGCAACCTAAACTCCTTCTTACCATCATAAAATCATTTGCTTCAAAGAGGATGGAGATTTCATAACTCTTTAAAATTAACAGCTTTTCTATCTGCATGTTTAAACACTTGAACGTCGAACCGAACTCTCATAGCAATGCTGAAATGGCGAATTGTAATGACACGAATAGACAAAAATTTTGTTTCTAGTTGAACATTCTTCAACGTCGTCGGCCACGGCAACTCTCATCAGTCTCCTTTTTGACACTCTCCAATTCACCACTATAAAAAGTCTTTTTATACGTACATTTTTTAAATTTCCGAGAACACAA
>JAANSN010005758.1:0-11774 GCA_036850665.1 Dicranocentrus wangi
ATATAGAAGATAAAGATAGTGTGTGTATGTATGTATGTATAACGACTGTTCGTGCAGCTCATTGTCGAATCTAGGTTATTGAGTAGCTTAAGAAATACACATAAAAAATAAACGAACACATTAAAATATATATTAGTCATCTTAATAGGAATTACTTGAATGAATCAAGTCAGCTTATACTCGTTTTTGCATGCATCCTCTAGATCAATGGTCTGACAGCGCAACTCAATCCGTATGCGCAAATTTGAGCCAACTGGTGACGCTGAACAAGCGGGGAGACTGGAAGGGAAAACAAGTACGCAATTAAAAACTGCGGTCAAAGCACATACATTTCAAAGACAATGCATTTAAGTGAAAAAATTCCAAGCCTTCGACATAACGTAATCTATACGCCATCATTAAGACGAATGAGTATGTCGCCGAGCCAAAAGGAAGTGTCATAAAAGTTTTTCCTTCGAATACGTTTTTATCTTGAGAAAAAACTGCAAGGCAGCAAAAAAACCAAGTCCTTCTCAAACGAAATATAAGAAAGGTTACACAGAAGAAGTTAAAAGTGAGCGATGAAAAATGACCTCGAGACTAATACGTTTTTGCTCGACTCATGTCATTTCGCATCAGGACTGGTGGGACAGGACAAGGAAACAAAAAAATTGACAAGGATTTTCAAAGAGACTTATTTCCTCTTCATTTCACAATTTCACAAAGCCCCTTTGTCGAATCAGCAAGATTAAGTACTTTTCTTTCCTCACTTCAAATATACGAAGTAATCGAGAGAGAAATTCCATGTATCAGACAAACGAAAAGGTAGGTACCTATTTGCAACATTTTTTCGTCAAAGGGAGACAAACTCAGTGTGTGTATATCATTTCTTTCTTGCCATAAAATGACTTGCTCTGTAGGGGACCCATCAATATATGTTGGAATCTAACTGATGTTTGAAGATAATGTCGTCTCGTTTCAATATATCTGCAACAATGTTACGATTGCAACTTGCAATTATATGAACCCAGTTAGACATGACACAAGTCTAGCTTTATACATAATTATTGTATAGCACCAGGAATCGTTATAATAGTGCGTCTCCGTCCGACTGATATTACTACCAACTTCCAAGCTAATTTCCCGTCGGAAAGAGTGCAAAAAAGACTTCAACTTCAACCTAATTTTGAAGGTTCTCAAATCAAGAGCAAATTTTTATTGCTAGCTTGTGATAAACTATACGAGTTGGGGAGTTTTTATAAAAGACGCAGAAATTGCCAAAAGAGCAGAGGTCTTATCGATTTCTAAAAATGCATCTCAAAACAATTAGGTAGATAACTTTATGGCGCAAAGTTCCTCAAACCATTGCATATTATATAAATAAATAAATGAGTAAAACTATATAGCATACGCTGAAGCAGTGTGGAGTTAAATGTACTGGCTGTTTACATAACCCAATGCAAACACCTGCCTCTTGTATACCCTAAGCTCCCTATATGTACACAGTGTGGCTCGTTTCAACATTCAACCCATCATTTAAGATTTCTGTTTTTACGATAATGCTCAGAATAGGATCATTAATAATTTTACGACGACGTCAACTACTCAACCAAATGTGTCAACAAAGAAGTTTTTGGGTGCCACTCTGTTGATGTGATGAAAATTCGCAAAGAGTGGTATTCACATTGTGCCTGCTACGTTATGAGTAACCTACGTACGAGTCGCTCTAAAGGCATTGCTAGGATCTCGAGGTGTGCAATTTTACTGGAATTTGTGCGAGGTCGTGAAACCATTTTATTAGTAAACGCATCAAATGAATTGCAGAAATCGTATACAAATGAGTAGAAATACATAATCCCGAAAATGGGTTGGGAATTTCGAATTTCAAACAAACAACTTTGTGCTCGGTTCACTAGTCATTAGCATTTGCTTTCCAACTTTCCCGTTTCTAGAAATATAAACAATCACACGTGCTTAAGCACGTTGGCTCGTTATTATTATTCTTCACGCCAACTTGTCCGATCCTGGTCCACTGTTTCCAGTCCAAAAGTCCAAATACCTTATGCAATTCCGCATACAAGGTTGTCCCATATACTGAGTTGAAGTTATCTTGAATGAGAAATTAAATATGTATTGTATAATGCATACCTGTGGCAGACCCAATGTGATCTTTGACGTTTCACAATTTTCGAGATCACTCAAGAAAATGAGGGAGGCATGCACTTTCACATTAATATTCATCATGTAAGACAAAAGAAATCCAACCTGCACGCAGCATACGAACGAACTATCGCATCGCCAGAAGGAAGTGCCGCTTCAATACTTCTGACAGATGAGTATACGATGCACTTCGTTAAAAAAAACTTACATTTTCCACTACTCTTTCTAATGATTAGACTGACAAGGCCATAGCACGCTACGTCAAACAAACACAAGATGAACGCGAGCATGTTGGATAATGGAGTTTGCAGATATGAATGTGATAACGACTGCCAAAGGACAAAGACCATAATAAACAATATATATACGCCAGATTCCCAACTAGGTAGGTATATTTCTTCAAAGGAAACGGGTGGCCGTTCAAGTAGGAGAAAACATAAAGTTTTTAAATGGACGGAAAATCCTTTGACATTATTACTCTCTCGTCATTTATTTTGCAACCCTACCTACTATTCTAAAACGTACCCTTAAGCTGCAACAAAAGCTTTTGAAGTACAGTACAGTAACTGCTTCATATTCCCATCTCCATCCAACTATCACCTGACATAAGTAATTATCACTTTGCTGAGGGGCTGTAACATGAAAAGTTGATGAGTGTGTGATCAATGCACTTGTCTGGGATGAAAGAGAAAGTTGTTTTTAACAGTCACAGGATTTAATTATGAATGCATATACGACATTAAAAGTCATAATATATATGAATTTATGTCGCAAACAGACAATCTAAATGATTTTGTCGAGTGTAGGTGGAAAATTTACTCATAACTTTTGGCAGGATTTTGCAAGAAAGGATGTATAATGCATAATGATTCAGCGTTAAGAAGTGCGTAAAGGAATGCAAAATAGGAATCGAAACAGTCCATCTGTGACAAAGTTCCAATCGGAAGAACGACTGGGGCAGAGTGAATCATGGCAAATCGGTGCTTACCTGTAAACAAACAAAAACAAAAAATATATTAGAAATTTGATCAATATTAAGATGAAGTTTAAATGTTTTAAATGCAAAGCTATAGGCGAGAAGCAATATGTTCTATTAATCTATTAATGTTCAAACCTATTTGCATATATAATTATGATTTCTGGCTAAATCTGTAAAGACTTTTTTGTGATGGTAGATGCACTTGATTCTTTGCGTAGGCAAATGCTACACTTTTAACTTTCCTACTTTTAACAAATCCATATAATAACTCATCCACCTACATTCACAATTTTTCATTGTAAGTTTAAAGTTTGAAGCACATGTTTCGGAAACCATAAAATTCGTAACTTTTAAAACCAGGAAATGTACGCTGCGTTCTTGAAAATTTCATTTCATGACATCCCACAGGGAAGCGTCTGCTTTAATTACACATTGAAAAATAATGATTTGACAATATTATATCCCGTTGCTATTCATTCGGAACAGTCTAAAACTTCTGTTACCCAAAAAGGGCTATGTGTAGTTACTCCGAAAATCTTTTATGATTGGCAATATGCGACTGTCTCCTTTTACTTTCTGCTAGATTCCCTAATTATCTTTTGTGCGACTGCTAGGGAATAAAGCTTTTATTTCTTTTTTCTTTGTGAACATGGACAAAAAAGAGAAAGAAAAAAGCTGAAAGAAAAAAGTTTCTTTTATTTGGCTACCGAACAGCACGACTGTAGTAATATAGTACTCCGCTTCTTTAGCTTTTTTTTTAATTTTCCCATGTTTCTCCTCACATACAGGCTTAATGATCATAAAAGCAAAGGAGAATAGTGTGCTACTGATATTTATTTACATAAGGAGAGAATGCGCCTTTGTAGATTCCTAGTCTAATAGTCATCATAAAGTCAAGTCATTCTGTGTACAAAACTCGGACTCGTGGAGCACTTTCTCGTTTAATGCTCATACAGCTTCAAAAAAATGTTAGTGACACGAGTGATACAGTCGACGCCAGCCTTTGCAGCTTTTGAAGTTTTTCTATGGGACCCTATTAGTCCAGTCACATTTATATGATTTCAGAACATCGCACTCATTTAATTTACTTTTTGCAAAAATACAGTTTCACGTCACGCCCACATACGTAGGTAATCAGCCATTATCGGCCTGACGTATTTATGAATAGCTATATACGCATGTTGTTTTCTACAAATGCTATTTCCATTCCCACCCACACAGCTTTTGTATACTAACCATATACGACCAATGGAAAAAACCTCGATAAGGTTACTTTCTTCTTTTGTGGCCTAATAGCTCATCCCACAGTGCCACTATCCCAGTTCCACTAATATTTATGTGTCAAGTTGTTCTATACATATATGTAAGAAATGTGGGTCATTTCTTCTTCATCAAATTGCAATAAGTTAGGAAGGAAATGACAAGTATTCTGAGCTATATAGCGTTCTACCATTTGTCAGTTCGTTAAAGGACTTATGTAAAATAGTTATCTGGATCCACCCCGACACCGAAAAGGCATATCTCGTGAGACAGGAAAGATCAGATTACGAGCCACTCATATCAATTAGACGGACTCTCTCAATTTTACTTTCTCAAGCGTTGAACCCTACGTAGCTGACAAATGCAGAAAGTCGGAATAGATTTTTCTAAATCCTTTTCCTCGCTTGTGACACAGTGGCGCTCCGCAAAAAAATCAGTAAAATCAACTCGACTCGGCTCTATTTGATCGAAATTTGATGTTCAAGCTGCAAATGTAACTTCGTCCATATCGTCTAGCTTTTTCCCTATATTTATAAATAAAATAATAAAGAGGTAAGAATTTTTTATAGGTCCGTATACCATGAAAGCAATAGGTCGTTGAACAGGCGAATGTATGTATTCTACGTGTGACCTTATTTCCAGGAAGGACCAACCAAATGCATCCAATAAAAAAGAGTAAGCTTTTATCTTACACAATTTTTCCCAAAACCCTGCCCAATCCCAAAAAAATCTCGTCTAAGGAATGAGATATATGCGAGTCGAGACAACACAAAAAATATTTTCCCCTTCATCTTCCCCTACAATCTACAACCATCGAATAAAATATGATCGTGTGATCAGTTTTTCCTCTCCGATTTGGTTAGTTTCACCCGATTTTATCTAAAAATGAAAGAATGAATGAAGAAAAGAGTGAAAGAACACTTGGAAAATTGGTCCCTACGGGATAGACCTACACTGCTCCGCATTTCTCCATAGAGCAATACCTATTTTGGGGGAGGGTTCGTAAGAAACTAGGATTGAGCGAATGAAAGGTAAATAAAAAAGTAAATCTTTGTGTAAATACTATATGCTTTTTTGGGAATCTACGGGGAAATAAGTATATAGGAAACACGTCTCTATGAGGTTCCTTCACTATCTCCACTTGCTTCTCCTATAAACAAAGGAAATCCATGAAAATTCCTGTAATTCTTCCGTTTACAGAGAAAGTAGGAGATCATTCCACTTTTCATCTTGAAGGAAATGAAACTCAAGTGGGGTATTATATTAAAGATTGTGACTATACAATAAAAATATTCCAATAAAAATAAAAACCAGACTTACATCTGATAAGTCCAGATTGGATTATGAGATTGCGACATGTACACACATATGTTTTATTTCTCAGTGTAATTTATCAAAAAGTTTCTGAACATTTACATAGCGTCTTTGTGGGGAAAGAGTAATTCAAGGTTGTACAGAAGTTTGCTTTGCTAGATAGGTACGCATTAGGCATGTTGGTCACACATATACCATACCTTTAGTCTTGCAAGGCAGCTTTCACCGTTGCAGAACTATATAGACTAAAGTCTATTACGTGGGTTCGATCATGTCCTAGTCTGTACATAGTACTCTGCAGTGTAGATATGGTCCCATCTCATACAGTTAAAACTTTATCGGTACAGTTTATTCGTCGTCCATTTGGATTTATTTCCAAGGATTAATACTTCCCTGTAGGTTGACTTGACTTATACCATTACCGGATACATGGAGGATTTTATACTGATACTGAGTTTGGAAATTTTTTTGAATTTATCTAGGTGGATTTGTTTGATATTCTTGGTTTAAAATTATTACTATGAACGGGTTATATAATCTTCATATCCTCGCCCATGTTTATGCAGAACGAGTTCAGTACAAGTCCAAATAGACGGATTCCGACTCAACGGATTTTAAATTTTAAAGGTACATTTGGAAATACTTCCAGTCTAAATCCCAAATACCCGTTGTACAGGAAATCCTCTCGCCTTATTGTGTAACATTATTTTCACAGCATGCATCTTCTTAAGATGTGATTGGCACATTAACTAGTCTCGCGGCTACCAACAGGGAAACAGGATTCCTTGTTAGTTGAAAGTAAAGTAAATGACCATGTCTGCATATATGCTTGGTGTTTACATATTCATGTAAAATTATGTACGTAGTCTCTATACAAATCCTACGGAATGCATATGGATTCTGATTCTCGTCATTCCACTTCTCTACTTTTGCTTTTGATTTTGTTTATACAGCACTGATTTCTTTAGCTTGTGTTTACATAAGAAAACTGGAAAAGGTACCATGGCCAATTTTTTCCCTGCTGATGTAAAATTTTCTTTTCGCAGGGTATATATATGCTATCAACATTTTATACGCTTACTTACGACATGGACGATGAAGGACTCGAGCATATGAGTGGAGAAAGCGCGTTTTAATACACAAGAAGATATACCTAGATATACAGGGTAGCTAGTGAGCACTTAGCACAAGATTGACTACTTTTACAAGCTTATGCCCACAATAATCCATGGAGTGAACTAGGTTATTTAGCTTCCTGGAAAGTTTTGCAGTTATATAAGTAAGGTTTATCGTATGTTCCTTAGTACCTAATAAACCACACAGCACATATGCTTCAAGTCAAAGTCAACCCGACAATTTTACTGTTACTTGTTTAGCCCCTTTTATATACTTTCACCATATATACGCCAAAGTAACTCATGCATACAAATTCAGCGTATTCTGTAAAAAGGGAAATATATTGCATTTTCATAAACTTTGGCTGCATACAGGAAACAAATATGAGGACGTAAAAGGATGTCGCACCAAAAACCTACACTAGACTAGATAAATGTGTATAGTGCAGTGCATAGGAACTGAGGAGAACTTACAATTGGAGGGATATTTTTGCTGCCAATAATGTTTTTGCTGATACGTTGCCCTAATGGAATGTATGTACATACACTGCCTAAAAATGTTCCGTACTATAGGAGTCTAGACAGGCTGGCATTCAGTACAATACGCTGAATCAACAAAGTCATTGTATCAAATTACATAATGTCTAGACAAGCTAGAGAATGAAAGTAGTTTCATAGGATAAACGAATAAATACGAGGGTTGACAGCGACAAATCTCTTTTTTAAATCCTTTACATGTGCACACAAGGGACACAAAATTCGCAAAAAAAAAGTCTTCTCCCTACGTTTACAATCTCAGAAATACTATCCCATACCATTTTTCTGTCGGCAATTTGTGAGTTCTAGGAAGACAGCATAATTGATACCTCCTGCCATCTTTAATAATAATCTCGTTACACCATCCAAAATTATTAAACTGGGACCTAGGTTGTCACTGAAAAACTTAATTAACCTAAAAAGTGTCAAGGGACTGACAGGAACGTCTGCTCAAAAGAACCACTATGGAATACTAATTAATTAGTACTATAAAACCTTAAAAGTAAAAATTCTGGTAATTAAGTTTTACTTGGTTTATAAACCCTTACTTATTGCTGGCATTTTCATTCTGTATCACAACGGAGAATCTTCTAATTTTGCTCAACAGACCAAATCGTTTAACTAACAGAAATCCCATTGTGAAAATGTACACCATGCATGCAGCACAGCAGAAACAGGATTCCCTGCAATGCAATGAAACCTCCTTTCTATAACTAAACGAAGCAGGAAGTGTACCATAAGGGATTTGTTTTTAAAGACACAAAGCGATCTACACGACATTTTTCCTGTTCTAAATTACGTATGCCTCTTCTGTTCTCTTATTCTGAAGACATAACTAGGTTACTCTGTACTCCACTTCGTGGGTGTAATCCCAAAGAAGGGTACGTAACACGACAAGAGCAGCTTACAAATGTAGTGTGACTACATGATCACAAAAATATGTGCATCTGCTATTCCAGAAACCGCCCTTTTTCTTCCAAGACGATCATGATCTCAATATATACAATATAACCTCAGATCCCAAGCGACGTGCCATTTTAAGGCGATGAAAATGGCAGCATGAGAAAAAAGGGAAAATTTAGTAAAGAAGTGGAAGCAGCGGGAATATCTATGTCCTGGGAACTAAATTGCGTTGTACTTGATCAGCCAAGGTGCTTTCGATCCAATGTGCAGTTTTATATATCGTGTTCATAATAATACACATTTTGATCCTACAAAAAAAGAAAATATTCAGACTTGTACATACCATTTGGAAGATGAATGCAATATGAAAGCGTTAAACAGTATACCTAGCCTTCTTCCCCACTATAGACATTTTCACACTATGATAATAAAAGACACTGATATACATAAAAAGTACACTCGTTTCGCTCACGTTTTCGTCCCTTCCTTGAGAGATTTCATACGAGGGAAAAGGTTGGTGGTTGGAGTCAAGAAAATGTGGAAAATTGCATGCACATCGAGCAAAGGACCAAAGTAGCACATTTCGCCAGCTGGATGGATTTCGCTTTGCTTTGAGGCATGATGAAAAGATTCACGAGAAGGGAAACTCCGTGTTACAGATGTTGGTATGAAAGAACGCGGAATAGCCACGGTCATCGCATCACATTAAATGTATGGATGGATATTATGTATCTATCCATAACTTTTCGTGCGACATAGGTAACACATTGTGAGTTACATCTGGAGGCTGAAAAAAATAGTTCAGAAAGCGGGCGCCCTTATTACCTGAACGTGCTAATGTAATTTGCGCTAATTTCCCATTGAAACGTGGGACAAGGCGCGGCGCGGATGGAAAAATTTAATTAAGTGAAGTTAATATAATAATCGACATTTTCCCTTTCACCATACACCCAGCCACTCGGTATGGCCTTGAAGGGAAATTCCTCTTGAGGCACATTATCAAAGTTTAAATCGAAATCAATGTAAGCTTTAATGGATAGGAGACTGCATTAATAACATCAGTTGTCGAGCTGGAAATGGCCAGTATTGGAAAGCACTTCGCTGTTTCTAAATGGCTGATAGCAATAAACTGCGAGACGGGGTTGTCAAAATAATATTTAGACATTTTTTTGTATTTCTCGGTGTGTATTTTTAGAAACCCTCGAAATCCGCTTGGAGAAATCAGGTCCCTATATATTTTCTCAGTGTGGATCATAAAACCGAGTGATAAGAACAAAAAACGCTTTATTGATTCATCAAGTGCTAATGGAAATCCTAGCCTCGAGTAGAGAGTCGAGTTCCTCCTACAACCAAACATAATTTTTCGATGAAGCATAATCCCCTTTTGATTCTCCGCTCTAGACAGTTCCCTCTACTTGACTCGTCAGCAGGAAATTCTTATGTGAGCACACCCATTACATTTATATTATTCACTCAATATTAAATATGAATACTTTTAAGAACCTCTTGTCTCCCAATTTTCCTAAAAACTTTGAATGCACGTATGTGAATCTCACAGTTCTGTGAACTTCCAGATGAGGATAAGTGTAATAGCCTCCTCGCTTTCTCTCTCGTCGTCTTGTGTTTCTACAAATGAAAGTAGGAGCTCTGCCATTATGCCTAGTCGTAATATACAAAAGGAGTATGAGGTGTATAGGAAAAAGACTCTGCCGGAGTGGTATGCTATAATATACTATACTTCCATTTCCCACTTTTAATTCTCTTTTCCCTCTCGCAAAACTTCGAGAGTTTGCTCTTGTTTTGAAAATAGGAGCATTGGGGAATCCGAAAACTCTTTAATTTCTCTGGAAAACTTAGAACTGAGAGATGGACATGGTAGGATCCAACAGAATTTTCCCATGTCGTACTTCTTGTATTTTACTTTTCCCAACATTCTTTTTCTTTACTTGTAGAGCTTAAACTGGTACGCTTATATGATATCATCTGATGATACCTACGCAAACAAAGAAATCATGTCGAGGCAAAATTACACGATCTAGCATATAGCTGTAGACTAGGTCCCCTTCAACTTATTCACGCCTCGACCCTTGATGATAATTTGTGAGGTGGCTGTAGTCGCCGTCATACGACCACAATATGCATCTGCTCAAACTCACGACGAGTAATGGATGCAGGAAGTGAGACTTGGAATGTCTGGTGAACTGGTGAAAGGAATTGTGAGTGCCTGTCGTTATTTGTTGTTTTCACGCAGTTGGAATGAAAGATAAAGAAGCTCAATGTTAATTTTTCTGGAATGAGCTTAAACTTATATCTGTATAAATTCGAGTCATATAAGTACTTATATCCACAGAATGAATGAATAATGGAATATGGAATGCACAATCTTACTAGTTTTCTCTAGACCAACTCATGCAACCATCTCAAGATTGATTTCAAAATATCAGCAGAGCTGACAAACGGCTGAATATATTTCAATAATTTATCACATTCATATCGCAAAACAAAGTTCAAAAATACCAGAAATAAAGTTTTATACAATATATAATTTCATTTGGGATTCAGAATTCTCCGCAAAGGGAAGCATTCTATCATATGCCAAACTATCATGTGGAACCTTCTTAGAATGGAACACTTTGACTTTTAACGGATTCCTGAATGCACACTAGAGCTTATTTTTTATTTTACTATTATTCAAAATGACTCCACCATCCCAGAGTTACGGCACTACTGCATGTTACATGGACATTGACTAAAGCTCATGCATTATTACTGTGACTTTTTGCTCGGACATAGTGCTTCTAAAAAGTTGAGCTTTAGAGCTTTGACTGGTGCGGTCTACTCCCGTCTATACCCCCACCTCATGACCCTTCTAGTGCAAGCAATGATAGATGTATGTCCCAACGGATTATGTCCATCCATAAAACTTTCATGTTGGAGAGCCATCAATGCAAAGTAAACCATGTCTCAGTATCTGGAGCGCTTATACGTAGCATGTAGTGCAGCCGTATTATAATGCACTATCTACCTTCATTTTAAGTTTTTCCCTATAAAAGGGAGTCCGCAAGGGAGGAGGGGGACAATGACGACCACACTAGACATAACCATTTAAACCGCGAGTGAGTAAGTGAAACTCACACTTTTTTGCGGTTACAAGGAGTAAAGTCATGTAAACCGAGAGCAAACGTGAAATTGAGAAAAAATGTTGCTTTGAAATCCACCTTCCTCTCCTCTCCAAACCTCATGAAATGCAAAAGTTATGGTTTTGCCAAAGCACCTATTCTTTTTTGTGGGTGTGGTGTAGAGCAGACATTGTGAAATGCACGCCCTTACTGACTCATGGTGTATGGCTTTTTGTTCTATAATTCCGTACAAAGTTTGTATACTTTGAGAATAATGAGACAACTACTGGTAGTGAGAATGAGAAGTCGCCTTTCTATAGATTTTTCTTTCAAACTTTCCCCTTCGAAGAAAGTTAAGCTGATATGGTGGAGTGGATAATGTGAAAAGCCAATGTTATTTAGATTACT
>JAANSN010005759.1:0-11772 GCA_036850665.1 Dicranocentrus wangi
CCATACAGGGATTCTGCCTTGACGTGGTTACTCAAAGACTCCATTGGAGGGAACGCGTCAACCTCCATAATCATCAGTAATCCAATATATAAACTTTTTACATCTTGAGATTGTCAGAAGAAGGGAATTTCAAATAACTTTATATATATTTTTTTTTGAAAATCAGCTGCATCCCCATCCAGCCACTGTCACGCCCAAACCCTGAATAGTTTAAGATTCGCCCAGAGAGCGAGGTTGGTGGAAAACACGCCAAAAATCAACCTGGCTCCCGTATCCCCAGTATACGGTCCTTATGGGTATCTCTCGGTGATGTCGGCGATGGAACTCAAAAAGGACATTTCCAGACTTGCCAAGATTATTCAAACAGCGCAAAGTGTAAGAGAAATTCCCTGGAAAATAGGGGGAAACATTTTATTTCATATTCACGCTTGCTCATGCATGGAAATCAATGAGGATTTTTAAAACTTCTTTAAAAACTCTTTCTTGCACCCATTTCTCATTCCAATATAATATGGCTTTTTAAATGTATATATGTACATTTGTGCTGAGTAACGTATTTCCTCCCTTAAAACAAATGCAATGTGTGTTGTTGGAACTGAGAAAAAAAGTTGTTTTTCTTTTCTCTACTTTGGACCCCTCCTGACACCTCGACCCCGACCCCGTAGCTTTGCGCTCTTGCCTCAGAATGGGCATTTGGAAGGTAACCATAGACAAATGAATTACTCACTTATATCCTGTGAATTTGAACAAATTCGCGAAAAAATTCACTAGTGCTGAACCTGACTCTCACCTTTGAACACAACCACACACCACCACCCTCACGACACGAGACGAATTCCACATGTAAACCATTTTTTGTACATATATGCCATGCCTCCATTTTGTATACCTCCTTTGTCCATCCATTGCCCATTTTTTCAATTCCACGATTTTCATAAACACTTTGAACGTCAAGTCAGCACACTAGTACATGATTGAAATACTACTTTTATGTATGTGAATACGTATATATCCAACCGTGATCGTTATACATAGTACGGGGACATTGTATATATATAATTCTGGCTATAATTTCAAAATTTTCCAAGTATGCTTTTGGACTATCCGAGTCTGGAACGGTGGAGGATAAATGTAATCGACAAATCTTTTCATTTTTTACCAAACATGCGAAAGCTATTTGCACTGCTAATTAGCACTAGCGCTAACAATGCCAGATCAGCTTTTCGTGGTAGAATAACTTCCAAATTGTAGACCTATGCCTTTTTATCCATGCAATTTAAAACTGTACTAATTACTAATGACTTACAATATTTTATTTCACCTACTTGTGCTACTAGTTGTTAGGTTTTCTAACTTAAACCATATAGGCGCCCAAGTTTACCATTATAACGCCAAGAAACCCTTAACATGTTTTAGAATGGAGGAATCCTTCGTGGACTAGCTCCGCGAGCTGGGTGGACCCGATTAATTCACGCCATAGAAGGGATCAGCCATGCAGAAAAAGAACAAGCTAGATTGCAACGGGAACGGGCCTGTTCCGAAGACACCACAGCAAGCTCAGCCCCAGGAACATCTTCATCTTCCACAATCACAGCCACAAAATCCCTCAATGATGTCATGGTCCAGGTAAATATACTTATGCTGTAATTAATTAATTTTCTCGAAAAAAATTTCTAAATCTCAATACTATATATTTTTAGGCTGATATGGAAAAGAGGAACCCCCTCCGCCGACACCAATCAAGACACAGTGAGTCAGCCCTTTTGTCTTCACCAACCCAATCCCCCACAAAAATAATTGGAACAGAAGTATTCATACCTACCTCGAGTTCCATAAAGTGCCTAACGTGGCAACAAGAGGAGAGCCACCCCGTCCCCAAACCCGCCAGTAGCGCCAGTTCCCTCTCGGAAGCGGAAGAGGGCTCATCCACTCCCACGCGCTCCAGGTGCTCCTCCACATCTCAAATCCATCATCTAAAATACTTTAAAGTGAACTACCACACCACACACAATGTCGGCCACGCTGGGAGGATATGTGAGAAAATTCACGGCTCCATTTTAGACGAGAATTATCAGAACATTGTGCCAGTTGAAGTGTGCCACGCGGTCGAATCCGGGGGTCCCCTTGTTCAGGGAAAAATCCCAACTTTGGTAAACCCTAGCCCGCTCCCGAAAAGGGACACTCTGAGTGAGCGAGTGACACTAAATGTGAGTGATATTGTGGACAAAAAAGTGATCCAGAAAAAGTCCGTCATGGTGGCCGGTGTGGGTCAAGAGAAGGTGGAGTACACGCTGCCCGTGAGGGCCAAAGAGTTTGCGACCGTGACCCCCTGTGCCCTGTCCCCGTTTGAGAGCTCGGACGAAAACGAGTTTGACGAGCCGGAGGAGCACATCTTGAGTGGGGAAGTGTATCGCGCAGTGCACCCCGACGTGTCGAAAAGCTTTGTGAGAACTTTACACGGTCCCGGTGACTCCACGTTTGAAGACACGTGCTACTTCACAGCGGGGGAGTCTGTGCTGTCGCAACAGCCCTCCATGTTGGTGTCCTCGCCAGAGAGTAGTTCCTATGAATCCATAAACATGCCGGACACCGTTCGACCAGTAAACCTGGTTCGAGAATTTAGTAAGACGAGTGAGGTGGAGGACCACGCCCTCGATTTCGAGATAGACAATGAGGTATTTAGGGAAGACTTTGAGGCGCCCGTGGCCAACATTTGCATGGTTGCTGGCCACCCAATGGAAAGTGCAGTGCCGATAGAAATACTGGTAGCCGAGCCAAGCTCATTTGATAATACCACGTATTTTAATCCCGTGAATGGTGTAAGTGACTCAAAGTTTCGAAACTATTTTGCCAAGGAGTTGCACCAGATGGAGAGGATGGGGAAGCAAATTAAAAATTTGCTCCAGCTAACGCAGCGCTGTAACGTGCTGAAACCGTATTTGGATGAACTTTGCAATCTGCAAAATTCCGACCACAGTAAACCAGACCCGAAGCTGGATGCCCATATCGAGTCGTGCTCCGGCTGGGACGTTCGGGTCGAGATGGCCAAAGTGAATAAAGAGATATCGTCTCTGAATAAAGTGCTCCGGACTGGGTTTGGTTCGGGGGCTAGTACCCATAATGGGATGGACCCTGTTAAGTGCGCAGAGTCGGCTAAAGGATCCTCCACCTCCAATGATGGAGGGTTGACTGACAGCTCCGTGGATGTGGAATGTGCCTCCTCCTCGTACGCCCACACCCGGCATATCCCGCTGTTGTCTGGCATGAGCTATGCTGCTCGAAAAACACAGGATCGACCCTTAACCTTAGCCCCAGCAAAGAGTTCCATGTCGCAACCCATTTTGTCCAGTAGCAGCAACAACGGGAGCGCCACGTCCACAGCCCCAGCCGAGTTCCAATTTACCCCAAATTTTTACTCGAGTCCAATCCGCAAAGAGGAATTCACCGGATTTAGAAATACTACGCCAATGACTTTTACTCCCCATCCTGGTCCGCATCACAGCATGGAGACATTTTATAGGAACCCGGCAGTAGTGAGTCAACCTTCCACAAGGTTGCCGTATTGTCCCTCCAATTCCAACATGAGCAGCATGAGTATCAGCTCAAACGCCTCGACCAGTGTGAACTATGACACGGCAAATTCCTACCCCGAGTCGGGCCACGGATACCCTTTGAATATTAGTTTGAGTGAGCCGAAGAGGGTTGCTGGGAGGGAGGACTACGGTAGTAAAGGAGCGTACTTGCGGAGTTCGGAAAGCTCAACGAGTTTTCAATCCCACCATGCTCATTACCGCCCTCCTCACTCCCAACAAAATTCGTTCAACTCTGAGGAAATCCGAAGTCACCGACGGGTGTTTGAAGGGAGTAGCAGTATGGGCGCTGGCAGCACCTATTCTCTATTGTCAAAAGACACGGCGAGCTCTTGGATGCCAAATGGAGCCCTTGGAAGGGGTCTCCCGAGTTTCCAAAGGATCGGAGCCGGTGAACCTGCTGATTTTGGTGGATATCCATATCAGAGTTTTCATTCTCGAACAAACAGCGGCTCTTTGGATCTCTGCTCGTGTGGGGTGCGTTGAAGTTGAAGCTTGACTCATCTGATAATTCATAAGTCATTTTCAAAATAATGTTTGTATTTTTTATTTTCAGGACTCAAAATGTGGAACTGTTCCCTTCCCACTGTCCAGCCTGGAAAAGTCAGCTTCTCGCTCCCATTTCAGTAGCTTTGGTGGCTCAACGTCAACGGAAACGAGTGAGTATTCGAGAAGGTCGAACTCAAATCCATACCCACCAACATCCTCCCATCATCATCCACCGCATCAGCAGCAGTTAAAATCCCACCCAGAGAATCTTAATTACTTGAGAATGTCGCATAATCAGAGTGTGCCTCAACATTACAATAACAATATGTACAAATCTCCCAGAATAAATCGAAATGATAATTTTTAACCGCATCCGTTCGGTTTACTATTGTAAAAATAAATACATATATTATATTAATATATGCTATCATTGTGGGTGCTTACAAATTAATGAATGTACTTTTGTGAATGACTCTGTAAATATGATTGAATGTTATTATGGGCTAAACTGTTAGCAGCATATTATTCGAATACAAAAAATATTGCATATATAGAGGTATATCTTTTACAAATACTTTCAGTCACAACAACTCATGAAACTTATATATGGTAATAATGAATGTTGACGTAATCCTGACGATATATGAGTATTTTGATGCGTAAGTGGAAAATGGACTAGTCGATAAGGTTCAATGTAATTATCTCATGCGTAGGAAATTATCTAAAAGTCATTAGACAGCAGCCGTCCAATGTCAAATTTATTTTAAATGTCAAAAGTAATCGTCTCGTTCTTCACACAGACAGACTAACAGCGTACACTTCTTGTGACAACCATACGAGCACAAATAATTGTGCCGGTTAAGACTTTATGAATTTGTACCTAACATGATCTGAAAGTGCGTGTTATTAATTTTTGAAATAAAAAAATCCCACTTAAGTGGATCCACTAAAGTTTTTGTGTAATTTCCTCCGTGCCTAATTTTTTGCTCTTTCACAATGAAAAGTGGAGTTATTCTTTTAACCGCGATTGCAGTCGTCGTGAGGGCCGTGACCCACGGTCAGAGTGAAAGCGATCCTTCAGTGCCGGACGAAACTGACCGGGATGTTATCGACGATTACCTCAATTCCAGGGCAGAGGTACTGAAACATCCTGAAACTACTTCCAAACCGGAGGATTCCAGTAGCACTCCACCACCTCCTCAAGAGAATCTGCAACATACGGAGAGCGGAGAGCCATGCAAATGCGTCAAGTACTACTCGTGCAGGGTGGACGCAAATGCGACAAATGCAAATGGAACTTTGCAAGGTGTCGTAGAAGAAGAAGAAAATGGGGATGACCAAGAAGGTTCAGAAATTGCAGGATTAGTTGATATTCGAAATGGAGGGATTAAAAGTAAAAATGGGAGTGAAGCAGCGGGGCCGACAAATTCCAGTGCTCCAGAGTGCCAGCATTATTTCGATGTTTGCTGTGAACTTAAGGTTTTTAATTTTGAAAACAATAATAATTTTGCAAAGCAATCCAAACCTATTCTAATTTTTTCCTGCTTTTGTAACTTGTAATATCAGAATGTGAAGGAAACGAAAAAAGAGCAGGATGGAGATAAAAAAGAGGATCCGCATCCTCCACCTCCGAAAGACACCAAAACATTTGAGCATACAACGTGCGGTCATCGAAATGAGAATGGGGTTGGGTTTAAAATGACTGGAGGCACCAATGGGGAAGCTCAGTTTGGGGAGTTTCCCTGGACCGGTAAACAATGTAGAAGTTTGTAGAATAAAGTCATCGTTTAATTAATAGGATGGCCGATTTAGGTATTGATATTATTCTTTAATTTATTTAATTAGTGGCTTTAATCAATTTGGAAGAAAATGAGGACAAGGCATTGATAAATAAGTACATCGGAGGTGGGTCCTTGATCCATCCGGAAGTAATTTTGACAGTGGCTCACAACGTTCTGGGGAAAAACAGATCGACACTGAGGGTTCGTCTGGGGGAATGGGACACTCAAACCAATGAGGAGCCTTATCCCAGTCAGGATCGGGGAGTGGCAAAGGTAATAGAAATTCTAAATTATATAATATTCAAATTGAAAATTGTGATTTTATTAAAAATTCGCCTGTGATGTATAAAGGTCATTATCCACGAGCAATACAACAAGAAAAGGATGTTCAATGATATTGCTCTACTGATCTTAGAGGAAGAGGCGCGTATTGCACCAAACGTGGATACTGTTTGCTTGCCTCCCCTAAACAGAAAATTAAACTTTGTTGGGCAAATTTGTTATTCTTCAGGATGGGGAAAGGATCAGTTTGGCAAGTTTAAGCAAAAAATTATAGCAGGAACAAGAAAGAAACGTTTCTGTATAATGCTCAAATTTAATTACCTAATGGTTATAATATGATGCTTAGGAGCTCAAGGCCGTTACTCTGAAATCATGAAGCGGGTTTCTGTACCGATAATTTCTAAAAAGGATTGCCAGGAGATTCTCGGAAAGTCTGAGCGTCTTCCGGGGTTCCGGCTGGACAAAACTTTTTTATGTGCTGGAGGTACGGAAACGGGAGAAGACACTTGCAAGGTGAAGTTTTCATCAGTATAGGGAATTTATTTGGTATGGTTTATATTTTGCAGGATAAAATTTAATTTTCTAATGGGTTTTAGGGTGATGGGGGTTCCGCTTTGGTGTGCTCCCTTCCAGGCAAGCATCACAAGCACTATGTTCAAGTGGGGATAGTTAGTTGGGGGCTAGGTTGTAAAAGTACCATTTATCCTGGAGTGTACACTGATGTTTTGGCGTTGACGCCGTGGATTTTAAAGAAAATGGAGGAGGAGGGAAAGAGTACGGACTACTGTGCTCTGCGTGATTAACAGAAAATTCATTATAAGTCGTAGTATGTATTTGTAAGTTAAAGACATTTGAGAATAACATTTTTAACTTTTATTATTGTCAATTCATTATAGTTTTATTGCAAAATAAAAGATTTTGATATAACAATAAAATTGTGCATCCCACATTTTCATTTTCAATTTTATTAACTTAAGCAACTTACTTTATGGCTTTTGGGGTATACTCGTACAGAATTTTAGCCCCAGTTTCACAAAAAGCCCAATTCGTCTTAAGGAACAGGACTGTATCCAACTTTGGCAAATTCTTCAGAAACACCTCCACTTTCTGGAGACCGGATGACTTGATCTTCTTCAAGCTCGGGGAATTCGTAAGCTCCAAAACTTTTAATTCTGGGCATTTTCCAAGGATTGTCGACAACAGCTCCACATTCTTCAAGTTTACAAAAGGAGTTCGCAAGTTTCGCATCTTGGAATACTTGACATTGACTTCCGAATCTGTAATCTGGTCCGCCTCAGTCAAAACTGTCAAATTGAATCCCAACCGGAACTCGGCAAGGGTAGCAGCGTAATTATTAATGGCGAGGAAGAAGCTTTGTGCAGTTATAGGGTTGGATCGAATCCCGCTCTCCAGGTGAAACAAGGACAACCTTTCCAGAGGCCAATTGGCCACGGTGAGGTTGTTCATCACGGCCCGGTTGACAAGCTGGATGGAAAGGCATTTCAGGTTTTGGAGTGATATGACATCGTGCTGGAACAGTGGGCTCTTGAGGAGAATAGGCGATGGACCCATTACTGTCTTCAATTGGTCCTGGTGTTTGCGCAGTAATTCGGCGGAGATCTCAGGGTGGAGAGAGTAGCACCGAAGTTTCAATGTGTGCAAACTGTTTAGTCGAGGAAGGTTTCGTAATAAATCTCTGTATTCCTCAGAGAAATAGTCGGGTTGGGAGAGACCTTGATTAGTGTGATAAACGCATAGGGATTTGAGATTGGGACAGCGGCTCATAAACTCCATCAGGTAGAATAGTTGGTAGGCTGTAATTAAGATTGTCCATGCACATTAACACCAGCGAATGTAAAATTGTAAGACTGTGATTACTACTAAAGGTAAAAGGTATATTGGAATTGACCCAATGGTGGCAAATGAATTGTACAATTCCAAACGTGTTGGCCCACTTGTTGCTGGAGGGCACCGCAAGCAGCCAGACCACGCATGAGGTTATCCTGCATGGGATCCACTCGAAGGGAACGGGATGGAAGCGGGTTTCCAGTGTGACCTTGGACACCCTCCACAAATCGTACAATGTCTCCTGGACCTACCAAGCCAATGTGCGTTTTAAACATGCAGTGAAGCGCCCGGGTGTACTCAAAGGGAGGAAAGGGATCGGTAGACAAAGTTTGCAAAAAGTTGTCAACTCCGTTCTTCCAGGATTTTGACACAAGTCGGCAGGTTAGCAAGTCCTTTTTCGGTAGATGATGTGCAATCAATGGTAGTATCTTAAAAGTTTGATATGAAAAGCATAATATAATTTGGGGTTTGTGTTAGCAAGATGGCTCAACCTCAATACCATACCTGTGACTCTTGGCGGCCACCTTTTACTAACAAATAATACTATAAAAGTTTAAGTACGTGCCTGTTGAAATAAAAAGGATGCTTTCCTGGACTGCAATAAGTCGCTCCACATAGGATGAGTGTTTGCAGCATTAGACAACCTCACAGGGTCCTCTACTCGGTTAAGTACTTCCATCCAGAGCTTCAAAATAAGGAAAATGTACTTGTTAAAATCATAGCCCACTTATGAACAGTAAAGAAATGGAAACAATTATTTATTTATTTATAATTTCTTAAGAAAAAATAAATTTTTCATACCTCTGGAGGCAGTAAATCTTGCACTAGACGTTGCTCATTTGAGCTGCTGTTTTTGTACGAATTCGCCATGTTTGTAAAGACAACCTGAATACGGATGACTTCTCAATTAGACCAATCACTTACCTAATGAAACTGAAAAGTACCTCACTGGAAGAGAAAGGGAAACGTCTAAAATCTCACTTAGGTGAGGATTTGGGATTCGTAAATCAGTTGTGAATGTGAAACTCATCAACAAAAGTCTGCAATGATTTTTCCGTATTATTCTTCGAGGTTAAATCAGGGGCGACGGACGTAAAACAAGCTGTGGCAAAATCGCAAAATGCTTCGATCCGTGGTTTACGTGATTCATTACGAAGTTGTGTAAAATGTAAACAGGTAAAGTGTTGTGGCATATTATGGGCATTTTTCAGTAACTTACCATGCATCTTAATAGTATTGTGATTGTGTTACGAATGACTTTCGAACGGATTTAGCCAGGATTCATGAAAGGACAAGGAAAGCTTCATTGTAAATTGCTGCCCACTTTGCTATTTCAGTTCCAATCTTTCCTCTAATAATTATTTCGTAAAATTTTGCACGCAAGCGCATAACATAATATTTACATATAGATAGGTATATACGATCGCAGCCTCATCAAATTACGTTCAGGTCTTATTCGCAATTGCAATATAATACAACGTTACGCGGCAATGTGCATGTGTTATGTGTACTGCATCTGGATTTGATTGGACTCGGATCGGACAGATATGCTTTTTCATTCTTAAAATTGTTATGGAATATTCGTTATTCAATTTTTTGCTAAATTATTCAAAATTTGCAAGGAATTTCATAGGGCTTCGTTTCGCCGGCGTTGTGTAGGAATTTGTAAGAGTGCTTTGTGGAACCGAATAAGAAATGCCAACACATAGCTCCAGTGGCATGTTAACAAAAGGCATAACTGGCTCTCGTAAAAATTATACATTCCACCGTAATAATTACTGAATTAGGAAAAAAAATTCTTTGAGCGCGTGCTCCTGCCCCCACAAGACACGCACACATTATAATTGAATGCAAAGTGTACAAGGAAAAAAGTACGTTGCTCTTAACATTGGACATTCCGTAATAATATCTTGTGAATGACTCTTGTGAAATAACTTCCTCCTCCACACTCATACATTTTGACTCGCTCTCGGCATGCTTCTAACGAAGAAAGAATACGGAAGGTGAATACAACACATTGCACATCAATATTAAGGCAGAGAGACCTACCTTCATCTCACATTACATGCTCGCCAACTAAACTCTCGCCATCGTCACAAAGCCAACATTTCTTTCTACAGTTCTACAGTATCCTTTTATCCTTTCACAACCAGACATACCTTTAGTTGAACCTCATCATAGTCATCATACCTCTGACAATACGTGCAATAAGTACATAATCCAATGCAATGCCAAACGCCATGCATGTCATGTCATACTCATCTCGCCTCGCTCACACGATGTTGATCGTTGATATACGAAATCAGGAACTTTTTTTTGTTATCTTTATATGACACATACAGCAGATAACAATACGTTTAAGTTGTAAGTGTACACATTTCACAGTTTTACGCATATATACAAGTCATAAAACTCATAGACTCATGAGGATATGTATGAGTGTATGCATGAATGTGCAATTTCACATTTTGAAAAGGAAACGCAGCAGCAGACCTAGACACCGTTTTCAAACACGGGATGTGTGGGATATTGCTGCACACAGGATGGTTATGGTTATGGTATTGGGATACAGAGCCAGCTGTATCTTTTAAAAGGATATTTTTCGCATTTCGCATTTAAAAAAATATGTGTAATATGAATTCATGCCAGGAGTGAGCAGAGAATAATAAAAAGGATCTCTTGGTAATTGGATATTAAAGTGAAAATAGCTCGATAATAATATATAGACTTTGTGTGTACCATTGCCATTAGCCATTATAATACCCAAGAAGGCAATACCTACATTTTCTCTGGGTATTGTTATACGGGCTACGGACGCACGGACTGATGTGTTGTGAGTGAGAGATCCTTCTGTATACTCACTCTGGCTGTGCACAACACTTTTTTTTGTAGGCATATTGATACGGATGTATACTTTCAATGTGCTCCTTTCATTGCATCAGAGATTTTTTAGTGAATTCATGCTTATAAGATCTTCTACTTCTATGTATACTTATTTGTGTGTATAGAAAGAAGAGAAGAGAAGAAAAAAAACAAGTGCAGCCCACTTTCCGTCATCCTTTATTCCTCGTAAGTAAGTATATTACCTATGTCCTAGTCCTAATGCCTGTGAGATCACACACAGTTCCTTGCCTTTTGCTTCGTACAAGTCTGTGCTAAACCCCAAAGACGACGACGAGAGCCAGATGATAAACGAAGAAATAATAATAATAAAAAATGACAATAATGTAGTATAATTTTTTGCTGTTTTGATCTCAGTCAAGTCGTGTGGTGACCGTGTGCTCTGTATTTTTATAACTGAGCTGAGGAGAGAGAAGTTATTATATCCTTTGTGATTTGGCCACAAGAATATATATATAAAATAAATATATAATATATAGCGCTGACTGGTTTAAACGATTAAATTTGTGTCGTGTAATTAGGTTAAAAACAAAGAGAGAGAGAGAGAGATGATGATGATTGTGGAGTGTATCTAATTGGAGTTCCGCGGAGTACACAGGTAGTGCTAATTTAAATGGATAAGATTAAAGGGAAGAGAAAATACTTTTGAGCACTTTAGGAACAAGAAGAAGAAGAAAGAGTGTTAAGTGTTAATGATATTTGGTGGGGTTTATGCACGAAGGAGGCAGCCAGCTAAAGTATTAAAACATAATATTTAGTGAGGAGGAGTCCGGCGGGAGGGAAGTTTAGTACTAACAACTAAAATTAACTGCGAGAGATCTCCTGTCATCTGTGCGGAGGGTGACTTCATTTCAGGGGAGAGAAAATGTCAGAGTTGTTAA
>JAANSN010005760.1:0-11769 GCA_036850665.1 Dicranocentrus wangi
TTATTAGTTTTTGGCATAGTATTTTACTGGAAAGCAATACTCCAATATGCAAGTTGCAGAATATAATCAACGTATTTATAGAACCTATTTTGTATGTAGCCTTCCTGAGAGGTGATGCACTTTAATATAATACCGGAAATCTTGTTTTTCGAAAGACTGAATTTCGGCTACATAAAATTCTTGTTGGTTGGGATTTTTGTGTTCAGTCAAACTACCAAATAAGAGGTACATATTTAAATTAAAAGAGTCCATTACACAGACGTTCCTTGCATAACTACAGATTATTTTTGTCAATTTCATAGTTCACAGTAGGCCTTATCTTCCCGAATCTCACGCACAATAACTCACCTCACGGTCTTCGTCCGTCCCGGTCTGCCTGTAATCTAAGGCAACAACCCAACCCGATTCTAATACTAAACCTACATTTCAGGTTTCTATTATTACAATTAATCACAAGTGCCAGACTAGTTTCATAGGCTGGAAGTAGGTTCGGTAGAACTTCTCGCGACCCCCAAAGTTGTAAAACTGTTCTACTAGTAGCAACTTTGTGAATGAAAAATTCGAAAAAAAATGAGTGGAATTACGCATAATATGTGTATACAATTGCAAATTGTTAGTGATTGTTGAAGACCGTTGTTAGGTTAGGTCTTTCTTTCTAATGCACACATTTTCACACGTTAATTTTGCAATTTACAACACATTCCATTCATAAAGTTGCTAAAAATACTACTATTTTATAACTACAAACTTCTAGGCTGACATCCAGGTGTGACCTCACCTGTTCTCTACACTTCTCCAGTAATTCACAGATCCAGCACAACCATCGTCCTCGCATCGTCGCATCTTAGGATCTCACCATTCTCACCTGACATTGACATTACTCACTCTCTCGGATCTTTCTCTCGGTGACAGGCAATCTTTCGTAGCCAAGATTGTTCATGCGTGTTATTTTATTTTATTAAGTAACATGTCATTGATTCCTTTAGTGCTCAATTTAGCAGATCTGCATATCATTCGTATATGTACGTATGTAGTATGTAGTGTAGTTTATTTACTCGTTTTATTTATATTTTATGCCACACCTCGGTTTATACCATCCCTCCAGGAAGGAACATGAATTTGAGATTTACCACATGGCATGGTATAAACTGATTACATGCGGTATGTGGAAATTTTCAACAAAATGCTCACCTATCTTGCAGGATTTCCGAAGATCCATAATATTATAGCAAAATAGGCATCGAAATGATTGATCAGTCCTACGCAGAATCTCATCTTAATTGGCTTGCCATTAGCAAACGCAGTATTACCTGCCTATATGTAGTTTCTTTTCCCAAAAAAACACGTCTTCAAGCAACCCTCTCGTTGAATTCGCCGCTTTTCTGGATGAACCCGTATTGTTCTTCTTCGTAAACCCTGCATATTTTAGTGCATTTCACGTTCTATAATACATGCTCATCTTGCCTATTGCATTGCCTCACTTTGTTATATTTCCGCAAAAAAGTGACAATAGAACACTAACTCGTGTATAAAAACGTAACGTATAAAGAGGTGGTGTGCTGTGGTACTCACACTTCTCACCTCACTGTAAATCCATATAAGAGTTGTATAAGTATACATCATAATAATATATTCTATGGAAAAATGTGCACTTTCAGTGTGAGCAGTAAGCATATAGTAGAGAGAGAGAGAGAGAGCCGTATCGTATCTGTACCAGCGTACTGTACTTTATGTAGGTATGTGAATGGCAAAGCTAACGGGATATTTGGTGCTTGTGTGGATGGAGGAGGTCATTCACCTCGCCGTGAGCTGCTGACTGAACGTACACAGAAAAAGTGAGCGAGCGAGCCGCCGCCGTCGTCGTGTGTGTGTGTGTGTAGTAAAAGAAGTAGTGGCATAGGCTCGGCTCTCTATATTACAGCGAACAAGCTCAACGTTGCCAACTTAAACGTACTCTTTTGCTTTAGTCGCCTTGCATTGCTCACATGAATATACTCTCACGGCAAGTGTGTGTGCTGTGCTTTGCAGTGCATATGTACATAGATAGATAGGTAAACACTGACGATGAGAGAAGAGAAGAGGTTGTGTTGTGGCTGTACTATTATTATTATTATTATTATTATGCTGTTATGCACAAGGGAAGGACGGACGATGACTTCATGTGTGGTGGTTTACAGGAATATAACCTACACTTTGATTTTTTCGTACCTATATACTATGCCCCTCTCCTCTCTGATATAATGGGTGACGATGATGATGGTGATGATGATTGCTCACCCTATATATTATGTACGGACGGAGGAGGAAAACGCAATGTACATGAACATGAACTTACAAAAATGATGGACGGACAGAGATGACAATATGATGACAATGAAGACGAGCTGAATCTAATGTGGGAAGTATAAGAAAAGTTTGGGATATGATATAGTAGTGCGAGGAAGAGATGATTGATAACACACTCACTTAGGATGGGACAGCAGTCTATAATAGTGGCGTTTTAATATGGTGAGCAATGCATGCCCACTGAGATATAAACGGAAGCGAGGAAGATGAGGTGCTGAGGAATTAAATAAGGTACCTGATGATATTATGTATGAATGAGTAAGAACGGAAATGAATTGGACATTTTTTGAAAGTTTCCCTGGAACGACGACAGATTGATTCGAGTTGAGCTTTTAGGAATACAAACCGTGTAACGTAATGTACCGTACAGTATTTATGCTTGCGGTCCATGACCTCGAAATGTATGTACGTATGTGAGGATACATGTGTGTGTGTGTGTACTCAGTTGTATATACCTACATATATTATAGAGCATCATCGCGTGTTTACTTGAAATATTGTAAAGGTCACGTGTGCACCATTAAAACCATATCATAACAGCGAAGTATCATTTTTTACAAGGATTATCAGGTATCACTCAGGTAATCACTGTTATGCAATCAGTGATACATTAAAATCAGAGGTAGAATGTTGCAGAAAAGATGATATTTATAGAGATTCTTACCTCGAATTGTGCTAGGCATCCTGACCTCATCCTTCTATGCGATTGAGGTCCCAAAATTTTTGTACACTTGCATACATCAACAAATTTTATTTTTAATATGACAAAGCGTCACACGAAACACTTTACTTTTCCCACCATGCATCCACTGTATTAAGGGATCCGATCCAAAAAGAATATTTCCTTCAACAAAAGGGAAGTAATTGGAGGCGTGTGCTGTGGCGAAAATAGGTTTAAACACTGCAGTGATGGTGATGTGTATATATTTTTGTCAGGAATTCATGATGATATGATATGGCTAACAAAACTAATACGGTACACATATATACGTTTACGTACGTATGCTCAGCTTGTAAGGAACACGATATTATGCAAACGTATTTTGTACTTGGTGAACTCTTCTGGTCCTTTGAGCGCAATGACCCCCGCCAGTTAAATCGGAATTAGCACTAAACTGACTAATTATCAAGTATTCATTTTTTATTGTTTCGAGAATATACACCACTTCTCGGAACTATCGCGGTAGACTTTATTGATTGGAAGGAATCCTGGTTCCAGGTAAACTGGTACGAAAAACAGTAAAAAATATTTTTCAGAGAACGCGTGAATGAACTGCTTTGCCCTGGGCTCTGGCCCTCAAACAAAACACACTATGCCCACAGCACAGTTCCGTAAAGTAAAAAGAGACTCATCAACGCAAGGATTAAAGCGTCGAATTTTTTGAGATTGAAGCTGCAGTTAAAATTCACAGGGATATATACACCGGGTAGATTAGATAGAATCCAACTTAGACCTCAACCAAGGTAAAAGGTTTACTTTTGTGGTCACTCGTCACAGGTGTTTGTTTTTGTATCACCAATAACCAAAATGAAAAACGTCCCTTTCTGCGTAATCCTCAATCCTTAAGTTGTCTTCTGTTTTCCTTTCACGGTCAAATATGGTAAGGGCACATTTCACACAATTCCAAAAGGAGACTTGGCGAAGTCCTTCCTCAAAAGGGTTAGGGTTCTAGAATACAAGGATTTTATTGTTGTTGTGTATTTTTATTCCAAAACAAAGATTTCTCTTTTCACTCTTGGTCATTTGCTAACTTGTACCCCGTCATTCACTTCCTTGCTGACTTCCTTGTGAGAAAGAGAGAGAGAAAGAAGCGAAAATTTTCTCGGGTGCACCCACTCCTTCAAAATACGACTTCCTCCTCCAGTGACTACTTTTTGAAAGATGTGCCCAATAAAATGCAATTGCATGAAAAAGGTAGTTCCAGGATAAACTACAAGCTTTTCCTGATTCACATTTGGTAGTCTCGAGCGAGACGCGCCTACGAGAACAACATAGGACGACGGTATACAGACAGAGTTGCTTAACCGAGCGCTTCTGGATTCCGAATGGAAACCGTATATTATATTACTATAGAGAAGCTTAAAGCTTTCATTCGTTAGTTTCGTGTTTTTTCTTCTCTCAAGCTTGCTTTCTGTTCTCGTCAGTTCAGTTCAGTTCAGTGTTAAAGCATGGTAAAATGTGAGTCTATATAGAAAAAGGCTAGCAGCTGAGTTGAAGTTGAGTTCGTTCGTTCGACAGAGAAGAGCCCCGTTAGTTTTGTTGTTCGGTTGGGATTTTCAAGCTTGTGCTGCTCCTGGTTGCTGGCATGATCGTTCGTGATGGTCCTTGCTTTAGGCTTGCTTTACTCAATTTTTTATGTGCTTTTTAGCCTGTGTAGTGTAAGCTACGTACGCTTTTCCCATGTAGAGTCTAGTAGAGACAGCAGCATGCAGCACTTACCATCACCATTACGTTAAAATACACTGGGTAGCAGGCATAAAAATCGTTTGCATTACGGTTCCTCTTCTCTCTGTCCTGTGAGCTAGCTGGTATCCTACGGAATACAATATTTCATTACATGTATTCATTCTAGCCAAGAATCTTCCTTGTCTCACTTCATCATTTGAACGATGAGTTGTGTGGTGAGCTCATCTCAATATTCAAGTTCCCTGTCGCTTTGCCCTTGTCTTCGTCTGAATAGATTTTGACTTATTACGGAGTTGTATGTAACAAGTATGCAAGGCGTTTAATCCTATTAGGAAGCAACTCGACGATTGGGATTTTCACATATGAATTTTTGTTCTGAGAAAAAAATGATGAGATTCTCTATTCTCTTTTCTGTCCTTTAATCAATAATATATAATATATTTGTCTAATACCTACATAAATTATAAATATGTTTTCGGGCTATCGACAAAGGTGTGAAGAACAAGAGTGGCAATGAACACGATGTTTGGAGTACCCTAAACTTAAACTAGGGGGAAACATGATGTGATGTAATAGCAAAAATTTTTTGACCGAGACACGAATGGAATCGTTCGTAATGCTCAATTCAAAAACATTTTCTTCTGTCGGAACTTGTTCGCAAACTGAAACACGCTCCACTCCATGTGTTGATTTTCAAAAATGAACTGCATAACGTTACTTTGACATGCTAGTTGACAGTTTGACAGTAGTGCAAATTGCAATTTTTGCCCAAAATGGCCATCAACCACCAATGGACAGCTAGTGCAGTAGCCTTTTCATACAACATTTTTTGTGCCCATGTCATATTTTTTTGTTTTGTATTGTATTTATTATTAGAATGGTAGGCTACAAATGATTCCAATCTGAGAATTTGAGTGAGGATGCATGCAGCGAATTTGTGGTATTTGCCTCAGAGGCGATGCGCATTTGCCATTGCACACACGACGGAACACAAAAGATTTCTTTCGTTTTAGGATGAGCACACACACACACACACACACACCCGCAAATGCATTTTCCCGAATGCATCTCTTTTCTTTTCAATCAAACAATTTAGCTGATAGCAAAGGTGTATTTGTGAGGATACAATATGTGAGGATATACCTACTAATTTTATGGAATCTTTTAGTCACGGGAAAATACCTATGTACATTTTAAAGCCTCTTTTACTCTTTACACACACCACTTTTTTATGTATTCGGTGTATATAACTGTATCGGGTTTTATATACCCATTTGCCATATCAGAAAGCACCGTCTTCATCGTTTTTCATTATCATTATCGTCGGTAAAAGACGTAGTAGATAAATCTACGAAGATTATGATGATTTACTTGTGAATGATGGTATTAAAATGATATTACGTGCGTGTTGGATTGNATGATATTACGTGCGTGTTGGATTGAATCATATAAGCAAGCACCCACATTTAAGGTTTATTAAGGAGCAATCCTTAATGAGATTAATGATTAGTCTGGCCGTCCGTCCCTCCGTCCGTCCGTATACTCGATAACTCTCCAACGGTTTCAAAATTTCAAATTCTGTTTTCGGCAATCGATTACTTATCAACATAGCTCCGCTAAGTTCGTTACTCAGCGATATCAGTCAACGGCAACCGTTAGAAATGGTTACTGCTTAGATGTTGCTAATGCTTACATATAGCATATAGTATATCAATGGAAAGGCATTTGGCTCAAATTAAGTATATAGGGATTGCAGATTTCAAATGCAATGACGAAATTGGATTTTGAAATCGTTAATCAGTGACTTTTCAGTGGTCACCTGGTCACTAAAATTTTGAAAATCGCTCAATTAAGTATATAGGGTAGGGGTTATCGGCAACGCTGATTTCAAAGACAGTGATGAAATTGGATTTTAAAATTGTTAATCCGCGATTTTTCAGTGGTCACTAAAAGTTTGAAAATGTCTCAAATTAAGTATACAGGGGTTTTCGGCAACGCTGATTTGAAATCCAGTGATGAAATTATAACAGTGATAGTATCATAGCCATAATAACCATAATAGCCGTAGCCGACACTCACGTTTTTTACAGGAGTTTATGATAAAATTTTTAAACGAAAACAAATAATAAGTAAACCGTAAACGCTCAACAGAATGTCAGAAAACTTTATCAAGGACATTCACGCACTTCTGCCGTTGTGCGGCTAATTATTAGTTCAACTCAACCTAAATACTTCGTATATGATCTTAGTGTTCTAACTATGTGAAGGCAAAGTGCAGTGACGATGGTGCCGAGTGCAAGATAACATATAAATATGAGTACTGAGCACTTCTCTCTCATGTATCTTTTATATATAGAGTATATATATACACGAATAAAAAATGAGGTTAAGGGGCAATGATTATTGTGAGTCCAGTAGTTACGTAAGCTTTTTGTGGTTTGTGAAGGTCCATTTCACTTAAATTCAAAGCGAGTTTGATAGGGTTAAATTAAAGAAATCAAATTATAAGTATACAGGGTGTCCCAGGAGTAAAGGTAAATACTTGAGATATAGATTCTTTGGACTTTTCTAAGCATAAATGATTCTCTTCATATGGGTCGAATTCGTAACCGTTTTTGAGATATGGTCGATCAAAGTTGTGTACCCTGTCGGCGGCGGCACCTTAACTTCTAATTGTAATATTGTGGATACGTCAATACTTTTGATTTAGGCTTGTTTGACTATTCTAAACAGAACTGATTATCTTCATATACAGGCTGAATCTTATTGATTTGAAGCTTATTGAAAATAGCATGGGAAAATCATTTATGCTTAGAAAAGTCCAAAGAATCTATATCTCAAGGATTGACCTTTGCTCCTTGGATACCCTGTATAAGGTCTTTTAAAAATGTAATGTAAATGGAGAATTCTGAGTTGTTATAGTTATCGTTACATAATGCTCGTTTTAAAGGACTTGAAGTTCTTAAACACAAAAGATACGTGTAGTTACTCCGAGGATGTATGTAGGTCACAGTCAATAGTCACATGCACGGTCCGGCTGTCTCGAGTTGATCGCAAAAAATATTACATAGGTACATTTAGTATAGGCATAAACGAGGAGGAATAGGTATGTTATGTTGTATTTGCAGTTGAGCAGGGAGTAAAAGCAACCCTTAAGACTTATCGACATATTGGAAAGATGGGATTTTGATTTTGCTCGGCATTGAAGTTATTTTCATACACAATTACGATTACCGATTTTGCTAACTTCCGTCTAAGATTTGCTTAGCAAGTTATTGCGATTACATTCCCGTCTGTGTGTGTAACGACCCTAGCAGCCACAACTTTTTAAGATTTTCGTAAAATTCTTTCACCACAGGCATCACCAGTACTTTATCCAGGACGAGTTCGTTATTCAGCCATTTTCATCCACGGCAACCGTCAAAAACCGTTACTACTTAATTTTTTTCTTATGGAAACATATATCATGTGATGCATGATTCGACAGGTATTTGAAAACTGGTCATCACGGTACGGTTTCCGTAATTACTCTTCTTTTACATTGCACCAGAAATTCATTATAACCAGTGTTGCATTCAGGTTTGCATGGCTGTACAAACAAACTAATTCCATGTGTTTATCGCACACCATATCGCAAGTGCTGGAAACAGTCGGAATTTGCTCTTTGTACAGCAAGTTTACTTATAGGAACTATTTCAGCTGGAAGTGTTCTTATAAACCAATCTTTACAATGAGGCATGTCTTGTCACCCTACAAATTGCAGACAAAGAACTGGCTTAATGATACGAAAGTGCCCGCTCTCAGATTACGATTTGGTGATATGGTATGGATTCTTGACAGTATGTAGTGTCTAAAAACGTTGAAATTATTTGGCGGAAATGCATACTTCAATGGAAAGTGGACCCTATCCGGTCGCTGATTTCAATAGCATTTCTAGTTAAAACAAACCAATTTATGCTCGGTTGGTCGAGAGGTTAGGAATATTGAGTTAAAACAAACCAATTCATGTTCGGTTGATTGATAGGTTAGGCTACAGCAGCATTGGAGCATTCGCATCTCGTTAGGGTATTTATAGAGAAGAGATTCCCCAGAATATGTATTATATACGTAGTTACTATGGGCAAGCTTCAATTTACACTGGAAATCTCATTAAAATCAGCAACCCGGTAGGGTTCATTGTCCATTGATGTATACATTTCCGCCAAATAATTTCAACGTTTTTAGATACTACATACTGTCAGGAATCCATACCATCACCAAATCGTAAATTTGAGAGCGGGCCCTTTCGTGTATTTGTTCCAAAGAACTCACGTAGACTTATATATGGTGTTGCGTCAGAAATTGGCAACTGTTACTTCCAAGTGTTCCAAGTAGCATGATTTCCTGCTTCATGAGTTTCCATCTGCTGGGAACTTCACCGAACCGCCTAGGCCTCTCCATTTCTTTTTCCACTCCAGTTAATAGTGCTTCCCAATTTTCCAGTTTGATGGAGTTTCATTTGATTTTTGGAGTTACAGTTCTTTTGGTTCCACCTTCTAAAAGATTAGCAGAATTCTCTTGTTATGCTAATAAAAATTTGCTTAACAAAAGATACTCTGATGTAGTTGAGCTTGCAATAAAAAATAAGCATTGAGTAAATAGAGATATAATATAAGATAGAGGGGAAGCCCCAATGCTAAATGCATTGCATCCTCTGTGCACTTAATTTTTTGTTGACAGTGTACCTGGAAGCAACTTTTACTAATATTTCTAATTCGAAATCTGGATATTCCTGGAAAAAGTGCCTTCCAGTGACCAAAGGTTGCTGAGGATACCCCCATGTACAACCCCAATAGAGATTCACCGGTTTCCCATCTATTGCTTCTTAATCTATGATTGAGTATCATTTAAATATGAAAAGATAGATGGAAAGATAAGGTTCGAAATTTTGCGGCGCGAATGAGAAGTTGCTTATGCATCGACTTTATAGCAAAATACATGAATGCATGAAACAATGGATTAGATAGTCCTCTTAAGTATGAATTTCAAACCGAGGCTAGCCAGATTTCAAATTCTCATTACTAGAAAAACCTCTGGTAAGTCAGTTAATGCAAAATAAAATAGATTTCCACGTCACACAAATTGTGTTATCGTTTTTTATTAAGCTTGCTAAGGTTATATAAACGTATATATATACATAGATGTTTATATAATCTCTGTTAAGCTTGAACCTGGGAGTTACTTCCGCAACCTGCTTCCTCACTGGAACTGATTTTCTTCAGGAGAATCCAAGTTTTGGATGGGAAACAATAAATCGTAAACTCGTCCCCTAGGTACAAGGTCAACAAGCCCACCAAACGGAATAACTTAGCCCGTTACCTAACCTTTAAGGCACGGTCTTATAAATCAAACATACCTCATACAAACCCAACTGAATAACCCATACAAACGCTCGAACAAATCCAATCAGACTTTCCTAATCAATCTATAGAACGCATCTTTTTAATCGGTGTAAATCACCCCCACCAACCCTGTAGAACATCTCAATCAATCCTGCCGGAAATTTCTAATAAACCTCGTAAACCACACAATTAGCCTTGTAGAACACTCCCAATAAACCTTTTAGGACATTTGTAGGCCAACTCGGTATTACTTATATGCTACTCAACAAACTGACACGCGTTATTTAAGCCTGTGGCACAGTTATAAGCTCGCTGCAAAGGAACGACGAGCTTATGATCTTGCCATGCCCGTCTGTAACGCTTATTTTTTCAAGACGGTTTAAATATAATGATGTCGGACATTTGAGTTGGGTTTGTCTGTTACGATACGGTTGGGGTGTTGCGCATGGATGTTTTGGTGATGCTCATAGGGCTGTATGGAATCGTTCTAGGGTCGCTCCTTCGCCCAGCATGGGTAGTTGGAATTTTAGGACATTTTCGCCTATGACACGTATAAATGTCAAGTTTGGGGGATTTTCTGTTTTACTGAGCCAAAAATATTTAGAACACTTTGGACGTGTAATAATGATGTACTACTGACTTCGGTACGGATGTTTCTCTGGTTGATTGGGGGGTGTTCTACTGGCTGCTGAGTGGTGTTTTACAAGGTATATTGGGGGTGTCCTACAGGATTGATTGGGGGTGTTCTACATTTTTGATTGGACTGTACTATATATGGTGAGTGTTTTATAGGGTTGACAGGGGTGTTCTACTGGTTCTACTGTTTTAGGAGTGTCCGATTGGTCTTTGTTCCACCAGTTTAGTTGGTGTTCGGCTGCGTTCGTGTTCAGAAATGTTTGCTTGGTTAAGTATACAGATAAAGATCGTGATCTTTGAATGAAATTTATAAAATGTATTCACACACAAACCAGGGCATAATCATACTCCTTCGTATCCGTTCATGTGTGAAAGGGTACTTTAAGCTTCATATTTACATTTACACATACATACATATTACCAGCATATAGCTTACTAGCTACATGAATCGCGTCAATAACACCTGCTACATCAGTTTACGAATTCGAGAAAAAAAAATTTAATATTTATTACTCAAACCATTACATAGCCTTTCAAAAGTGTTCCAGCTTGTCCAACGTTTAAAAAATATGCATTTATAATAAGCTACTAAGGATATCTTTTAATTTGCCTTGTGGGGATTCATTTTTGGGTAAAAGTTTCAGATTAAATATAATGATTTTTTTCCATAAAACGCACGTAGTCAACGAAGTGGTTTTAGAGATAATTTTTCTCCATTTATACCAATAACGATGTCCAGGTTTTCATAATACAGTGTTCACCACGAGTACCCAGTTTTAAGGAGAAATGACTTTTTTATTTTTCTATAAACAAACATTTTAACGATCACATATTACAGAGCAAGCTCTTGGATATTTAAAAATAATACCCCGCAAATAACTCCGTTTTCCTTGATGCATTCCTGAACCCTTTTCGCAAAGCTGGCCATAACATTTTGTAACATTGTTACCGGTATCCCATGACGCTCTGCTGACCTTCTTGGGTTTCTCTGGAAAGCGG
>JAANSN010005761.1:0-11768 GCA_036850665.1 Dicranocentrus wangi
TTACGAATTCGACACATATGAAGAGAATCATTTATGCTTAAAAAGGCCCAAATAATCTATATCTAACGTTTTGACCGATACTCACCGGCCACCCTGTATAATATGTACGCAAAACAGAAAACAAACTATAGTAATACGACATATTGCATAGGTTCTCTTGAGCAATTCAGACAAACATACCGTGATTAACATGGGGAAACATGTTCATTCATTAAAGTTTACCGTTCACCGCCACAACCTACTTTACATTTTTCATGTCTGATGAACACGAATCGTGAGAATCATGCTTAACATTAGCTAAGCAATGTGGTTGTATTTATATTTGGTTAGCGTCTACATAAGACAGAAGCAAATGTTTGTTAACGTTTTCCTGCAGGCGACCCATTTTGATATTTGGTATTTCGTAAAAGTCCGAAAATCGTAGATTAACTTCATACTCTCCGAAGTCAACCGTTTATTACTGGAAAGAAATCTCCAATTCAATGGCTACATATAATATAGTAGAAAGCTTTTGTAGCTCAGTCATGCGTATACAATCTCCTTTTGATTCGTTATTTTCATATCTACTGTGAGTTAAAAGACAATTGCGACTTCTTCTAGTTACTCACTAAATTATTCTATAGACGATGGTGACCTCTCGAAGATGACGTCATATCGTTTTCACCCTCATCTTAATTAGAAGTGAGTGGAAGCGGAAGGGTTTTCTACTTGCTTGTTCTCGACCTTAACAACGGGGACGGGACGAATAAGTTAAAACATTGGACCTGCTTTCATGGACTGACTGACATTGTGTAACATAATGCAATAGCGTGACAAGACTTAACTAACATGTGGAAAATGAAAAAGTTCATAACAGAAACACAACACACCATCAATTCCTTTATATTATGCTACTACATGGAGTAAACGAGAAGAGACTTTAGGTTTAGGTAGTATTATCTGTAGACGTCTGCGGAATTTCTGATAACACAATTCTCCAGCTGTGTACACCAGTTAACCAGTAATGGCAGTATCGCAAAAAATGGATACCTGTACATTTTGACCAACAGCATTTCCGTCTCTTTCTCTCCCTTATAAAATTTCTTGAGTCATTCAGATCGTAAAAGGAATGAGGGTGAAAGAGAGAAAAAACAGAAATTGAGATGAAAAGTGATAAGAATTGAAGTACGATGGCATGGTGTGCCAGAAGCTATTGTTCGTTTAGTCGACGTAACTGCCTACACTACTACACAGAAACCACTGACATGTATCAACATGGTACCAGCATAGCACCAGGCTGAAATCAGGCTGAACGTGCCAATGGCAATGGGAAGGCAATGTATCTTAATAGAATTTCTATCGATCTTGCCCGCAAGTGTAACTCTATTAGTTTTTACACTTTCCAGCAGCCGTGTATTTCGTGTATTGCAGTGTTTCTGTTGCAAAGAGAGTAACTCATTGTAAGACAAAGTATTCATTGTTACAGTACGAAACCAGTAGTATCAGTGTAGGTAGATGGGTTGTGACATAGTATGACTGAGGCTGGATGGACAGAAAACAGGCAAAAGTAGGATGGGCATCCACTTATTTATTTTTATTAAAAAATAGCAGGGATGAGTGATGACATGGTTTGAAACATGAACGGGCGTGCGTTATATTTCTGCAAATACTTAAACGGCTGTAGCATAGATTTCTGTTAGTTGTCACTCGGGTGGAACGGCACATGGTGGCAAATAATTGAGAACACGGTAGTTGTGTTGCGTATTTATCGCATTGGTGCAAGTAACAATACAACTGTCTAACTACCGTTATTATTGACCAGCCATTCACGACCTTCAAGTCCAGATCTCCACCGTAAGTTTAACACTTTCAGAGGAGACCACTGTATTTTCTGATAAGAGGAGCTGAAAATTGAAGATAGAAAACGCGGAAGAAGCGTCAGGTATAAGAAAGTAATGCGGTTGGAGGATCAAAGAAATCGAGAAATATAACGGGCAGATGTCTGTTTAGTATGAAGTAATAGAACTATGCACATGTCATGTCAGTGTGTGTATACAGTACATCAATAAAGTTTTTGTAGTATATAACATAAGCTTCAGAGGTTTATGTTTGTAAGCTCGTATTAAAATGCATATAACAACAAATACACCAACTTATAATTGAACTGTCAATTCCACAGGACTCCTTTCACTGACAGTGTTTGCAACACAGCATTACATTTTGGTTGATTATATTGTACGTATGTAAACCACTCTCGTATGTTTTACTCGCTTCTGCGTCCTTCCTCATTACAGCACAGAGTATAAGGTGTACGTACACTGTGGATTGAAATCAAGATTTAACCTCAGTAGCAACTTTTCCTCTTTTCACGATTGCCAAAAGGCTGAACCGAACGGGCGTATAAGCACAAGCTTTATCCAGTGGAGCGATGTGATTTACTTATACCTAACAATGAGTCGAGTGAGATATTTCTAAATCTCCTTCTTGAGGATGTATGTATTTTGAGGGTTGCACTTATTGAGTTAGGAAGTTAGAGATTTGAGATTACACATTGCAGTAACGGCCTGTCCTTTCCTGTTACTCGTTGACAAACCAAGATCTAACCGTACAATCAACCCATCCACTTTTCCATCCAATTTTTCCATTTTCCCGCAATAGATTTCACTGTCGGATTTCAAGTGGTAGAACTCTTTGGCAGTACTCCTTACGTTGGTGAAACCCATACTTGTTGTAAAAAAGAGAGCACCACAGCAAAACTCGTAGTTGACTAATGTTATATCCGAATTCATCCTAATTCCTAGCGATCTACATTATTTATGTCAGAAATGCACCGGTCTAGTGTACAAAAGTCTATTTTATTGTAGTGGACAGAGTCATTTTATTTAAACCTTTCGTATTCATTTATAAATGAATAAATTAAGTTTTATCTAAAAAATAAATATTTTAAATATGCTGAAATAAAAATTCCATGCCTTTAGGAGTTACAAAAGAGCATTGTAACGTGTATGTCGATTGCCATAATTCATTTACCCCACCAATCAATAACTAGTAATACAAATTTGCGTCGAGCAAATGATAGCGTTGGACATGTCGCCTTACAACAACACCATCGTATGTATAATTAAAGAGTCTAAATTGGCTATCCTTTTACATAATCTGGCTCGTCCTTATGGAGAAAACGAACGACTTTACATTCAGTTTATACCATGTATGTCAGGAGGGGAAACGTTCGTATGTGAAATTATTAGTAGTTAATTTGCAGTCGGTACAGTTTTGAAAACCAGTAGACCCTACATGTCAGCTCCTGCTGTCTGTTTTGTACACCAGACGCCCATGCTCCTACCACCTTTTTACTTCACAGACAACCATTTTTCAAGAGGTGACAGGCCATAAATGTAACTCACCAGAGTGACCGGGGAAGTGTTCTAACGGGCTTCGAATGGATGTTACATTCATAGACAATGCGGTTTAGTTTTTCTGTATTTTACCAAACAACGATACGGGGAATCTAACATATTAAACCAGTGAACTGAACTGACACAACCCATGAATTTGTATCACTATCGCATACAAACACATCCTAACACTAAACAACCAGATCGTGATGATGATTTTCGGAACAGGAAATAATCCTTTGAGAGGTTGGTTGACCGACCGCCGGACGGTTGAAGCGGATCGATAGTTATAGCACCGAAAAAGAGGAAAGATGAAAGTAGCTTATACATACGTTAGTTCACAACGCACATGGGAACATCTCCATACCCTAACCCACTGGGTGCTGTACTTGAAACAACCTTTCAGAGCTCTGGATATGAACTAGGATGTGCAATTTAAACATAAGAGTGTGTCTAAGAGTTACTTGAAATGTGGAACGAAAAAGTAAAGCTTCCATGAAGAATTGGTGGTTTGTGGGTGCGTCTCTATGTTGTTAGTGGGTTCCTGGAGTATATATAGAAAACGGAAGATGTTAGAAAATATAATGTATCCGGATGTGCTGTAATTCACTCAGATGAGATGATTAACCATGTTTTTTCAATACTACTCCGGGGAAAAGCTGTGGAATTTTTTTCCTTCTCGCTCCCTTCAATATTGACATTCCAACATTGGAAACATTACCCTAGTGTGTACTACAATCGGTATGAGATGATGCGTGATTCCATACATGCAGCAAGTAATAGGAAAAATCCATCTTATTTACATGGTCGAGAAGTTTCTATTCTAATATTCATATATTCTAGGCTGAATGGGAGATCATTTCACCAATGGTTTTTATGATTTCACCTATATAAGAATACCACTATTAAAATAATATCAAATGCCTTCTACCCAAAAGTTATTAGTTTGCCCTATTTTAAAGCATGTAGGTCTTAGCACTAGTAAAATATGTCACTGTAAAGATGATGTTTTCTCATTAGTTAGTGTCCTTCATACGTTAATGTTGGCGATATGTTGACAGCAGCGTGCGCTGTAATTTAAAGGCTGTTACAATACTGCCACGCACAATACAATTGACAATGTATTTACAGAATCAGATCGGGTTCACATGATCCAACCTTGACATGGTCTGTCCGAGCTCAGCGGTCTGTATATATCTACTATTTAATATGCCACACCCTATCTTAAGTGAAACGAAAGGGTTGTTTACTGTTTTGCGTAACATTTACAGCTCCCCCTCTCTTGCTCGCAAACATTGTTGGAGCTTCACAAAACAAGAAAGGAACGGGAAGAAAGTGTTCAAAGATCTACCATAGAGGGAAATCCTCATTGGACTTACTTCGTTTCTCTTGTTTTACTTACATCTTGTATGCAATGTATATGACTACGGGGAGCCGTAAAACTGCAAAGTATCGGTAGCACTAGTAGCTAAAGAACTCTCTTTATTCAGATACTTGATCTCTGACGGAACACTTTGTGCTACAGTTTCATAACATAAACTTTCTTTTTTCCTTCCTTCTTTTCTTCATCTCTCTCTCTCTCTCTCTCTCTGTCTAGATGATGGTTTCTCCCTCAGACCTTATTTTTACACTTTTTCCATGAACTTTTATAGCACACTGTTCTGTTGAGCCACTCTATTTTCATGTTATGTTCATGAGTTTGCAAAGTCTAATAACAAACCAAGTTTAGAGGGGAGGAGGAGAGGATTGACGTTTTCTCCGGAGTACGAGACACTGTACACATCAGAAATGCATGTATGTTATGTACATATTATACACACGTTACGTGCATTATGTATCGCTTCCACCAGACCACAGGGCCACTTTTTAGTACCCCTCTTGCCATAACTGAAGAAATGGTCTTTTCCTCGAGCGCTGTGTAAATGCGAAGTAGTGAAGCAGCCTCAATCATAATTTCACTCTCTCATACTTTTCTACCAGGTATTACACATAATGATAAGGTGATGCGTACTAAAACATTGTGAAAAACACTACTGGGCAGCTTAGCTTGCTTTTTCGAAGATTGTAGAAACAACAGCGGAATACGTACTATAACTCTGATGAACTGTGCCAGAGAGAGGGAGAGAGAGAGAAAAAAAAACATGCGGGTTGCTGCCATTGCCACTCTCTGAAACATACGTACATACTTACTTAGGTATCATTGGAAGCTAACAGTAACATATTAGCGGTCTACGGCTATTTGTCTGTTCATATGTTTATAGACAGTGGAGCAGCATAAGAAATGTAGGTGCCAGATGGATGACCCATTACAAAGTAATCTATGTCGACCAGAGTCGAGTCTGAGAAAGGAAAAAGAGAGGAGAACATCATATGAGAAAGTGGGAGCAAAGCTTAAGGACAAGAGAAAACCTGTTATGTTGGTGGAGCGAACTCTTCGCCTCCATCAATGCTCACCAAACTCTGCCATGCCATCATCAAGTTTGCCGTGATGGAGGAAAGGATTATTAGGAAATCTCTCATTCCACTACCACTTTTCATGGCTTCATGAATCGAACGTCAAGAGCGGCAGAGCCTGGAGGAGAATAACGACATGATGGTGTGGTTTGATGATAATGATGGTCCACCTACGTTACTTGGAGAATAATGAAAAATGCTACCTAACGCGTGTGTGCACTTGGGGAAAGAGTCAACCCGAAGAATACTTACACCAAAAGTAATGTCATTCATGAATATAATGATCATAAAAAAGGATTGCAATTTATACAAGAAAAATTTGCCATTGTAATTTACTTGCTGCGCACACGCACGCAACATCCACGCGCATCTCAAACAAGAAAGACAAGCGAGAGAAACAATACGAAAAATGCGTAGCACGGCACGACGGTGAGGAGAAGTTAGCTTGTGAAAAATTGTTCATACCAGAAAATTCAAATTTAATGAGTACTGTAGCTGCAGATGTTGGCGATTCTGTATAAGTTGGGAAAGCCTCTTCGCTCTCTCTATAGTAGGCATGATTACTTGGAGGTCGTTACATTTATCAGCGTCTTCGGGATGACCCCTACTGCAACTATTATTACTATTACTGCTGCCTGTAGAAGTGGTAGCTCGTTGCTCAGCCCGGCTCCGTTTTCTTACACTGACTAGTTTTATTCCTGGCAGTGGTTGATGATGGTGATTACTCTTTTGACTTGGTTGGCCTTCCCTTAAACTGACAGAGATCTCTCGAGAACTGCTTTCCGAATGCTCGTTCTCCAGCCCAGTCATAAAAGCCTTTGGCAGCGTACCACCACCACACATTCCACCGGAGGATATCCCCTTCTTTCTCCAGTCGAAAGAAGGGTCAATAGAAGGAGGTTCATTTAGTGCATCGGGAAACACACTAATACTGTCGTCGCTACAAATGGACGTCGAAGGTGCACGGATACTTCCTGTTGGACTTTCTCCATGACTGCTACTACCACCACGGGCCGCTGCTGCCGAACTCCCTCCAAAACTGGGACACTTTAGAGAAGTTGCGCTTCGAAAGCACCGACGAGAACTAATGGCGTCTGGACATCTTGATTGATATGGAGGACTTGTCGGTAGGGGAGATCCCCGAAGACTTACACCACAACAACTGGAACTTGAAGGTACAGGCGGCCCTGGGGATTCGGAACGTGAGTGAATACGAAATGAACCAGATGTCTCAGAGCCGGAGTATGAGCCAGAACGGGATCGTGACGAGAGTCGGGAAGGAGTTGCTGGTCCTGAAATTGTGATCACTCCTTCGCTGTCATCATATCCATGAATAACAAATAACCGGTTGAGGCTACGAACGCTACTGTAACCACTCCGATATGATTCTGGCTCGATGTCAGGAGAAGAGCCTTCAAAAACTTCGACGTCACCTTCGACTGCGTATATGTTGAGTCTGGGAATAGACTTATTTGTGTAGGAAAATTGACTCTCGGGTGGCGATGGACTGGAAGAATGTCCCAGAGAGGGTTTACTTGAGACAGGTGCTGAACCTAAATATTCTCCAGTTGACTGGTATGAAGTATCTGTCAAAGTTCTCTTATGTTTTGGTTTTGTCACTGTTTCTAATGGCACAGCTTCTGCAAGCATATCGGAACTGGAAAGACCCTGTTGCCCGTCCTGCTTATATCTCATGATGTCATTCATCCAATCCCCGACACTGCCTATGGCCCCAGATGCACTCTGACACGGAGTTGCAAAGGAAGCGAGTGTCGACAAAGAGCCAGATTTATGACTGACTCCGATTTGTGCATTAGTGTCACCCGGCATTCTAGCTATTCTTGGGAGGGACCTAGCCCCACTTATTAAAATTGGATTTGGGCTCCTTTCAGACGATGACAAATTCGCCTCACTGAGAAATGGTACTTCATGCTGATAGCTACGCAACAGGTTGTCACCTCTATTAATGGGAAGCCTCCCATTTCCCTCATTTCCAGACTGACTTTCCGTTTCTATTAGAAAATGGGGATGACAACCATGATGATGACTATAAGGCTGTGCTTGATTTACTCCTGCTGATATGTTTTCAGCAATATGATTTGAATTTGTAGGAATAAGTATTAGTCTATCTAGATCAGGCACACTTGTCGATCGTCGACGAATCAAGCTTCTGCGATGATTTTTCTTTCTCAGTTCTACCCCGGGAACAGGAAACTCTGTCGCTGTACCATAATATCTTTCACTGGGTTCTAGTTCCCCAGTAGCGAAGTTATTATCCAAAAGTAAAATTGAGTTACAGTTTGAATGATCAACAAGAACTGATGGGGATGATTTCACAGGAAACAATGACACTTTTAGTGGAAACAATAAACCAAATTCTAAGCAATACTTTTCCGAGGAGGGTTCTTCGTCTATCGGTGTGGTACCCTCGTCGCCTCCGTGAATTTCATCTTCGTCATCCAAAGGACTGTGCATTTCATTTCCACTCCCCTCAGCGGCTTTACCGCTGCCACTGCCACTACTACTACTTTGCTCCATTACGGATTGAAATGTTTAGGAAACTATATAATGTTAACAATAATAGATCAGATGTACTGGTTGGCTTGCAAGGGCAGGGTAACTGTATTTCAATTATGTTACAAATATTGGATTGTCCCTATCCATATAGGTTATAAAATCTATACCATGCTTCACAAATAACATTGGAGTTTAATATTGGAACAAAACTGAATCCATACATTACAGATATAATCGAGTCGGCACTAAATAGCTGATATAATTTATGTTTGCTCCCCCACACTAAAACAGCAGTCACTTTCAACTTTTTGTACCTATCCCAAAGCGTTTACTTTTTGGTTGGGCTAATTATATTCCCAATACGATTCCGTATAATTAACTGATTTCACTAACTACGGTAAAACTATTCAACTTTGCCGACTCTGTGAACTTCAAGTTTGTTCCACAAGTTCACTAACACGTTTGCTTCAATTTTGTGCAATGATGATGATGACTCGTCGTCACTGCAAATCGTTATCAAGTACAACATGGGTTCCATTCCATGGAACACTAAGAGAACGGGATTTAGAATAATTTGGGAAATACATTGCCTATTACGTAGATACGTACAGTGAAATGGATATTTCTGATGCTCCGACTATCTAATTAGAGAGCTTTGTTTGCAAGATGTACGTCTTACTCAACATGCTTAGCTTGCAAATTTTATAGACATGACGTTGACACACGATCGTTATGTATCGTTTTATTATAAACAACTCTCGTTCTTAGATCTTTTATACAGTGTGTAGTTCCGATGAATTGCTAAAATTAAAGCAACGTTCGCGTCTGATTACAACTTACAACACAAGGAGCAGAGAACACTACAAGTAGCAGCAGCTGTAGTAGCATCATGCTGTTGGTTTTGCGGTTTTCTCCAGTTCCTCTCAAATCCATTACAACTAATAGTGCATTATACACTATTATACTCATTTGTCAAGCTGATAATATTTTGTGTAGAATTGGCTTTTTCAACAAGTCCAATTTATCCCATGTTATTCGCAATTTGCATTTCGTCAATGGTACTTCGGGGTTAACGTGTCAACATGCGGTAACGCAGTACAGTCAGCAGACTGTATATATTACCCTGAAACCAAGTTACGCTGTGGCTGCAAGGAGCTTATATAGATTTACCTCGATGATTCTGATGGAAACCAGGTGTGTATATCTACTTTCAACTGTCTCCCGATTTCCATTCCTATATTAAAGCCTTTTGTGCAAACGAGAACTGATAGTGAGTCAGCCCAATAATTAATTGAGACTACACCGCACCACCACCACCACAACCGTCACCACTATCTTCCAGAACAAAGGTTGGAACTGATTTCTCCCTCCCTCTACTAAACAATCAACACGTTTCTGAATAATTTCTCCCTTTTTCTGTCTTCTTTTCGCAACTGAGAGCCATGGAATGGATAGGATTCGAAATGATGCTACAGTGTTTTGTGATGGCTTAGGATTTCTTTTAGTCATGCCTCCGTGTGGGTACTCTCTTTCATAATTGCGTGCATGAACTAACTTGATTAGCTTTTACTTGCATGTTACTAAACATGCTTTGTTAGCAAATGGCAGGATTCGATCCAAAACAACTCTTGCGAAGTGCTATCCCGTGGAGAGCAGGAATTACAAGTGTGTAATAATAATACAGAAGAGCTCTACCATTGAATGTCATCTAAAGTAGTGCTGAACTTGAGTGTCCAACACTGTTGGTGTACTCTCCTGGCGAAGAAGAATACCATCAAAGAGAACTGCAGCTGTCAATAAATGGCTACCACATAGACATACCGACGCAAGATTACTACTTCGTATTAAGCAAAATGTAATAATGAAATAAAATAAAATATTCCATTCAATAAAGTACCATTGGTCACCACACCACAATGGTTATTGCATTCTCCTTTAACATCCCACATGCACGCTTTGTTCCAGACAATCATCCGACTCGACCTTATCAATTCGATGACATACTAGGAGAACTCTCATGTCTACGTTGTTGTTATTTGTCATATGGAGAATACAATGGAATCCTGAAAATCAGTCGGCATTGTGTCAGTCTTATTTAGACCTCTAAATTAGTTTGCCGATTCCTACTGGAATTTCAACCAAGAAATCCAATGCTAATACATATTGAAATCATGGTAGAGCAGCAGAGAAAAAGATCAAGGACGTTGTGCTGCTTTTTGCGGAGAAAATGTATCATTTTCCGACCCGCTTTACTTATCCTACAGTATTCTTTCAACTACATTATGCCAAAGTCAAAGTTTGATTAGATATTTCATTTTCATGCAACCAATATTGAGTGATATTGCATTACGGCTTCCATAAAAAGGCCCCTCTGGCTTCCTATTCAATATTGTGTGTGACACAGTCATCTAAGTCATCTCAATCAGGACTGAAAGCAACTACGACTTGACAGCAGTTCAAAATGAGAATCGCAAATCGCAATAATGGTAGGTACAACATAAATATATATTATAATGTCAGAAAATGCCATTAGTCTTCCTCCTTGTTCAAGAGAATGTTATGACTTACTTAATCTGAAAACACTTCGCACACAGCATGATTTTCACAGTATGGCTTCATACTATATTGATCCCATTTGGAAGCGGTCAGCGGTCCGTTCTTTCATCACACTCCATAGTAGAGAAATGGAAATCAACGGTGGATTAACCCTGGGAGACTAGAATCCATCCTTGGCCAGCTAACTTCACACCGAGTCGCCATGCATATACCTACTCCCTCTTTCTTTTGCAGAGCGCTAATGAAATTTAGGAATTATATGAAATGGCTAACCAACCATACCGCTGCCGTTGAGTTTCCTCGCCTGCAGTATGGAACATCAAACAATGAGCGTTGCGAAATATTAAGGCTATTGCATCATTTTATATTTTTACCTTCCTGTCTCAAAAGCAAGATATATGTACAAAACTATTGGGCTTGGGTGCAGGTTTGGGGGAGACGATGTGATGACTTTTACTTTAATGGGAATTTCGAAACCGAAAACCAGCTTATTATGTCTCAACTTTCAACTGAATCCAATGACCTCTAACAATGTAATTATGTTCATGTAACAGTATCCTCCAGGAAAATAGGTATACACCCTGGAGAAACATAAACTAATGTGATGTGAGAATGTATAGCTAATATGTGTATGCCCGTGTATATATATAACATGTACACACCGTTAACTGCGAAATATCATTCTTTTCCTAGCTCGCTTGAAAGGCGTGTTGACTGCAAACAAGTCTTTATGGTTAAACCCATGCTGAGGTACAAGGGGAAAATGACCTCGACACTAATAATTTCAGTCGACTGGTGGAGTAGGGACGACAGTGTTAATAATAGGAAGGTGAAAGTATCAAGGTTTCATAAACAGTTGCAGATACA